>CAJVRN010000141.1:1095000-1314592 GCA_911728415.1 Lagocephalus sceleratus
GGGCAGACGGAAAAACCCGCATAATTTCACAATCTGCCAGCTAAGCTATAAACGGCGTGCGCCTGTGTTCCGCCAGCGTGCCGATGGGTCCTGGCTCTCATCGCGTCTGGGTGAACATCGCGCTGATGGAAGCGTTTCGCCGCCTTTATTGAAGCTACCTGACGATGGAGTCAATAACATAAACATGAAATATTCAGAGTTCAGCGGGGCCTGTGGGGAAGACGGAGCTTCCCCTCCGCTCTCCTCAGTCAACACACACACACACACACACACACACACACACACACACACACACACACACACACACACACACACACACGCCACGCACGCACACACACGCACACACACACACACACACACACACACACACACACGCACGCACACACACACACACACACGCACACACACACACGCGCACACACACACACACACACACACACACACACACACACAGTTCCCAGTATGAACGGAGGGATCTCTCCAGCTCCTGCTGCTCGTGGTGGAGGTTACAGCGGCACACGCCGGAGTCGACGCCGTTGTTCTTCCAGCCTGATTGCCTCCGTCCAAGGAGGATCTCTCAGGTGTGGTTTGACTCATTGCCAACTGGAAACACACCAGTGTGTGCGCTCGCCGCTCACGCCGGAGATCAGTGAGCTCTAAAGTAACTGGTGTAACTGGTCCAGGCTCCTCGCAGCTATACGGACCCACGCGGTCACCGTTCGCTAGCGTCTGCCCAAGGCACCCACCTCTCTCCTGGGATGGCGAAGCCTCTGATTGGCCGGTACCCCTTAAGTCAACCTGGTGAGCCAATCAGAGGCAGGGTGGGGCGCCGGAGGACAGTGATACATCACTTTAAATGTTTGGCTTTGAGAACACATCAAGGCCAGGAACGATAAAGCAAGCTAGTTGCCCAAACGTCAACATCAGCTTTTAGCCACGCCCCCCCGCTCTGGCCCCGCCCACCCAAGCTGACAGCGACAGAGGAGCTGCCTCTGCCCCTGTTGGCGGTGTATCGAGGTAAAAAATGCTAAAATAGTGTTTGGGTGCTGGAAACCAAATCATTTGTGTCATTTTATGAGTGATTTCCACTATTGTGTTTGAAAACTGTGTTTTCTCGTGTTGAATACATTTTCCACTCCTGCAGCTGCTCGTGTGGTCAGTAACAAACGTGTGTGTGCCTCCGCAACAAATCAGCTGATAAATGAAAGCACTGACGTTCCAGGTGAGAGAATAATCATCGTTGCCAGTGTTGGGTACTAATTCCTTCCTCCACGACACCAAGCAGCAGAAAATATGTGACAACAAATAGGACTGATGGGTGTTTGGGTAGAATCACCATTCTGTCACTGTGTTTAGAGCAGGGCACCCTTCCTGTCGGGGTTTTGTCTTTTGTAAGGCAGAAGAGAGTATTCCCACCTCCCCAGAGATCAGCACGCACACACACGCTGGTAAAGTCTCCTCTGTGGTAACTTGATGTTTTTAACCCCGTCACTGTCACGTGTGTGAAATGACTTAGATGGAATTAAAGCAGTTCTTCGGGCTCTTCTAAATTCGGGTTCGTGGTGGCGTTTCCTCCCGACGCTGCTGTGGAGGAGGCCGCCTTCCTTCTGCTCCCTGTTTGTCCTGAAGAAAATTCAATAAAGCCCATTTTGCTGTGTGTGTTTCCACAAAGGGGAGAATGTCATGGGACACCAGTCGATGCTCAGCCATTAAGCCGGTGAACAAGACACAGACAGACACTGACAGGGCGCACGTGCACGTGCACGTGCACAATGGACGCGCACAATGGACGTCACAATGGACGGCGGACACATGTGACATTCGGAAAGAGCGTCACAGCTGAGAGCGAAAGAGGTCCCCTCGTGTCCCAGCGCAGAGACGGACTTCCTGCTTCCTGTTAACCCCTCGTTCCCCGACGCGTCTTCCTCCCGCGGTCATCAGCCGGGCTGGTGGCGTTTCCCCTCAGCACCAGGGCCCAGCTCTTTGGGGAGCGTCTGTTAAAGGAGCGTCGTTCAACAGTAATAGGACGGCCTGTTGCAGGGTAATAGGCTCATCCACCTTTGCTGCAGCGTGCACACATTATGTGCTCAGGAGGCCACGGCCCTGGAAAGAGCCTCGTGGAGCACTTGTGTGCCTTCCTGCCCGAGGGACGAGCTCCGTGTTCAGCCTGTGAGTGCAGGCGTAATGCTCCTGGATGCGCTTCAAACCCGGACAGCTGTTAACGGGAGGCTAAAATTAGTCTGAAGTGATATTAGCACCTCCACATTCGACTACGGAGCCAATTAGTTGTTTTCTCAGGACGGCATCAGGACATGTCCTGATTTATCCGGGTTAGACTGGACCCACTCTCATGCTGGAGGGCCTCATCCTGGTAAAACACAAATACTCAAAGACCCGACTTGCCCAAACGTACCTGAACAGTAATTTAGACTCACAGAGACGTGAAGGTTGAAAGTGTTCTGCACCTTCACAGAGGAGAGCCTTCCTCTGTGAGTCTTCTAATTGTGCCTCCAGTTTCCATCATGAATGCAGAGGTCTGGGAGCCGGTGCTTAATTGGCGCTTTATCCCACCGCTTTAATGACGGTGTGAAGCGAGCTCTTCTTTCGTGCTCTTCTTCTTTCGCCTGGTTTCCCCCACAGAACCCCGACCAGCGCCGGGTCAGGAGGCGGGTCTGAGCTGCGGTTGGACCCAGGCAGCTCTGGACCTGCTCGTGTTCCTGTCGCTCAAACGCGTAAGAACCAAAGAGACACAAAAGAACAACAGCCCAACCTTTAAGAGCTTTGTTTCAAACGGGTCCCGTCCTGTGGGGGATGGCGAAGGGCTTGTAAAGACGGCTCTGGGAGGGACCGCCGCCCAGAATGACGAACCCCCCCCAGTTTTCTTTCCTATTTAAATCGACTGTTACGGACATAATTGGCTGAGTGACATTATTGCGTGGCGCAGCTGAATTCCCGCTTTCATTCCTCACCCTCCAGCGCCTCCCTCCCTTTCTTGTGCAGCCGAAATGACATTTTATTATGTGGAGGGGGATATGTTGAGCCGTCTCCTCCGTCTCCCCGACTCCCGCTCTTCCCTCTGACAGGTTGCAGCCTGCATCGCTCCGTCTGTCACTCCGTCTCTCAGCCAATTACTAGCTGGCTCCAGGTGCTTAACCCTGGGCCCCCCCATCAATGGGCTCATTATATCGCCGCTTTGAATCTTCCGTTCTGCTACTCTCTGCTCTCCTCTCTCATTTCTTCTTCTCCCCGCGCCTCCACGCTCTCTCCCCTGTCTTCCCTCGCTCGCTCTTGCACGTCTCTACAACTCAATTGTCCCTCCGCCGCCCGGAGCCAGCGATGATACTAATAAAGTCAGATTTGAAATAGATTTCCGCTCCGCTCCATTTTGAATTACATTACCTGAGGGTTTGTCCCAAGGCGCCCTTCTCCACGCGGCTCCAGTACCTGCTCTCGTATCCGCTCTGCTGCGGTCCTCCCTCGCTCACCCAAGGTCTCGTTGCCCTCCGCCTGGAGCGGGAGCGTGGTCGATGTCCTTCTGGTCGGGGGGAGGAAGGCTGACGGCGTGGCTGCCGTTTGTCAGCTCCGGGTCCAAAAGCTGCTGCTGCTCAACCTTGATGTACGATGTGTGTGAAGGTCCTCAGTGGTCCAGGTCACGGTGGTTGGACCACACCAGCTGGACCGGTTGAGGTTCATTCCTCCTCTTGTCCAAGAGGCCTCATCAGTTCTGACCGACTGATACTTGTGACCGACTGTTGGGAGTCCCAGATATCTGGGACTCCCAACAGTCGGTCAGAAGTGTTGAAGCCTCTTGGACGAGAGGAGGAACGTCTTGGTGAACCTCAAGCAGTCACGTCATGATTCAACTAAGAGAAGCACCTTGATGTACGCTCCCACAGGTGTGAGAGCACACACACCTTTACGACACCGCTGCTTCTGCCTTCACGACAGACACACACTGAATGAGACTTATGTTAGGTTCTGTGGACTGATCTGATGAGAGGAGGGCCGTGGTGAGGCTGCAGGGGAGTCGTGGTGCTGCTGGGCCTTGGGCGTCCCAAGTGTGTGTGTGCTCAGTGTCAGCATGCACACACACGAGTGAGCACAAGGTGAACCAGGAACAAACAGGCTCCTTCAGGTGGAGTGACAAAGATCCTTTTGGTGCTGAAGACATCAAGAACGGATCATTTGTGTGTGTGTGTGTGTGTGTGTGTGTGTTTATGTAGCATATACAGTAATATGCTCTAGTATACTATATTACCCACATGTGTATGGATACTTTTTGCTTTATTTTGATTTATTTGACATTCTGTGAGGGTGTGTGTGTGTGTGTGTGTGTGTGTGTGTGTGTGTGTGTGTGTGTGTGTGTGTGTGTGTGTGATGGTAACACCTGGGATCCCCAGTTTTAATTTACATTCCCAGATTCTCTCCCAGTGTTCTGGGTAGTTGTGGTTTGCAGAGCGTTTTTTCCAGTGCTGCAGTGTGTCCCTGCCTTATATCTCCCAGAGGGAAGCGCTTTATTTTCTTCTTTGACACTCACTTCTCTTGTAGTTTTTTCCCATGATGCCTCCCTCAATGTTGTGAATGAAGTGCAAACAGTGAAAAGCAGGAAGAGGCGCAGAGGCAGCTGGAAGTCATGCGGAGAGGACAATGGAAGATGGATTTCTGGTGTATTTCAGGGAGCCGACGCCGCTCCCATACCAACACCCAGGGAATTGCATATAATAAATATGATTTAGATGCTCATTTTTATGGGAAATTGGCCATGCTTTGCCCTGTTTGTCTTCTGAAGTAAGTCCAGGAGAGACATCAGGGCTGGGAAATGAGCACTCTCCATTTCAGGGTTTGGAGCGAGAATCATTCCTGCACCGTCCTGGCCGTCTGTCCCACCAGTTGTGTTGTCCTTTCTGCACGCGCCCTTTTTGTGAACAGAATTCAACGGCCTCAGCCTGTGGCCAAAATGAGTAAAATAGTAATGATCACTTCTCATCAATCGATTTCAGAGAAACATGACTGAATTGGGTGTGGACAAGGAAAAGTGGGAGGGCTGTGTATGAAAGACAAAACAAATATTAGTGCAGAAAAGTAATGATGGAAAAGTGTAAAACAAGGACACCCGATGGGAGCCAGAACAACACGAGGAAGAAGTAACTTGAACAAAAGCAGAAATAGGGAGGGAAGGAACTGTTGGGAGGCCGAGCGATTGATTTCCGCTCCTGCCTCGTTCCCCTCCTCTTCCCTGTCTAAAACAGCTCCCTTCGGTCTCTGGATTAATGGCTCCGTGTCTGCGGCTCGTTCATCACATTCAGGGATGCATCCCAACACGCGGGGCTCCTGTCTGAAGCACACATCTACCTGCCTCAACGGCCAGTGTTCCCTTAAGTACCTGCGCTATCCAGCAAAACAACTTTGTCTTAGCTGATGTCGAATCAGAAGGATTTCCTCCAGCGCGTCTTTCTGCTACTGGGATGACTGGAGGTAGAACCAGTACCCCACCAGTGAGCTTCATTTATAGTCACCTGAAAAAAGTCAGGACATCTCAGAGGGGATCTTCCACTTGAGCTCAGGTGGGCCAGATACTGGGAGGTTCGTAGAAGGCATCTAGATTGGGGGCGGGCAGATCCAGTCCTGGGGGGGCACGGTACAGCCAGGTCTTCTGTCCTACCAGGTAGATTCCACCCACGAAAGAGGGAACTGGTAGGACAGAAGACCGAGCTGGATCGTAGCCCTGGAGGGCTGGATCTGCCCCCCCCCGTGCTAGACACAGGCACACACCTTATAGCAGGGGGGGCAGATCCAGTCCTCCAGGACCACGATCCAGCTGGATCCCTCTTTCCTGGGTGGGATCTACCCGGTAGGACAGAAGACCCGGCTGGACTGGGCCCCCCGGGACTGGATCTGCCCGCCCCGATCTAGATGCACAGGAACGTCCAGCTGCCTGGCCCACCTGAGCTCAGGTGGAAGATCTTGGTGGGCCTGGACAAACCTGCAGTTCAGCTTGAGACGGGACAGGTGACGGCCTGAGAGCCTGTAATCTGCTCAAGGCCGTTCACGAGCCTCAAGGACTGCGTCGTCTCAGTGTGGATTGTGTCTTTGTGGGGGGGCTAATCTTTTTCCTCTTTTGTTGTTTCTGGTCCATAATCTGGCGGTCGTCTTAAATGGGCTCCAGCTGTGTGCCGGCCCGATTATGTGAAAGATTATCTTCCATTATACCCATTTTACAGAGCAGTGGATTAAACGGGAGGGTGGGTCAAGTGAAGGGGGGCGTGAGGGGCGAGGGGTCGTTGTGGCTGGTGGTGGAGGATGAACCTGACGGAGCTGACGCAGGAGAACCTGACTGAGGATGAGAGGAGCCTGGATTACTGATGTTCTTGGGGGAAACTAGTTATTTCATTGTCTGTGTGAAGCTCAGCGATGAGAGACTCGGCGCATGTAATTGAGGAATTACAGTGTGCTCACAATGGGAACATTATTTGATCTTTTTAAGTGCGCCTAATTGCAGGTTTTATCACATTTGTTCTCTTTGTGTTTGGCTTGTTCAGCATTTGCCATCTGCTGTAGTATTTCTCATTAAAATGTTTGTGCTGCATACAAACGACACAGACGTTTCTCGGTCACGTATCTCACGATTATCCCGTGACGCCACTTGCAGAAAGATGCATCAGTGTCTGACTGCAATCAAGTTGATGCAGCCTGTTAGATATGAGGTATATGGGGTATGTGAGGTATATGAGGTATATGAGGTATATCAGGTATATGAGGTATGTGAGGTATATGAGTTAGATGAGGTATGTGAGGTATATGAGGTATATGGGGTATGTGAGTTGAGGTATGTGAGGTATATGAGGTATATGGGGTATGTGAGTTATATGAGGTATATGGTTTATATGAGGTATATGAAGTATATAAGGTGTATGAGGTAAGGTATATAAGGTGTATGAGTTGTATGAGGTATATGAGGTATATGAGGTGTATGAGGTACACAAGGTATATAAGGTGTATGAGGTATATGAGGTATATGAGGTGTATGAAGCGTTCATGTGTGTCTGCCACCCAGACACACATGAACGCTTCCACACCTTTAAAGGATGCAGCTGTTTTGTCGCATGCGTCCGTGTGTGTGTGTGCGTCCGTGTGTGTGTGGAGGTCGGGGTTGGTTTCCTGGGAGCTGTGTGAAGCTGTGCTGACCTGAGGATCAGGTTATGCAGCAGTTATATCACCCCCCCCCGCCCCCCCATGACCACGGCCTCCCTGGCTGCCAAATGCCAGTCTGCCACAGCCTCATGCCTGAACGGTAGATTAGGCTGGCTCCGGTCTCTTAAGCAGAAACGCAGACTCATTAAAGCGTGGATCACCACGGGGAGCCCAAAGGCTGCAGCCAGAGCCGCAGACGAGCAGCGGCCACCGCGTTCATTCTCATGTCACACGCATACGCAGGATGTGGAGGAGCTGGAACGCTTAAGCTCCCCTCTCAGATGGTCTTTAAGGTGGCTTAGCTCTGATGCTTTTATCTAACAATATCTTATTAGGCTGATCTTAGATTTACAATAAGGAGCTTGTTTGGAACAAAAATCTTATAACACACTTCATTTACTCTCTTGAGAGCTGCGCGGAAGCTTTAAGATGCTTTTAACTCTAAAAGACGATTAGGGTTATTTGCCATTCCAGATTTTAATTAATCAGGTCTGGTAAGATTTACTCATACGAGGAGTGGCATGCTCTATCACTCACACACACACACACACACACACACACACACACACACACACACACACACACACACACACACACACACACACACACACACACACACACACACTCACACAGGAAGGCTGACGACATTAAACAATAACTGTAACCAGTACTCACTAACCCTCTGTTCATGACGTGGCTCTAGTCGTCATAAATGACCCTGTGATAAATGTGTCTTCTCCTGTGAGCTGCTGAAGCCTCCTGACTGACTCAGCAGCCCCGTCACACCGTGGTTACCGTTTGATTACCGTTTGATTACCGTTTGATTACCGTTTGATTACCCTTTGATTACCCTTTGATTACCCTTTGATTCCTCTCTTTGGGTTTGGAAGATGACTTTATGGTGATGTTGTCCTGGGTGAGTTCTGTCTCTGCTGAGCCCCAAACTACTACTACTACTGTTGATCCCCATCGGAGCTGATCTTCCAATGACGGAATTATCAAAACTACCTGATTTTATTTCTATTTTTATTCTTTGTTTTTAATTAAAAACATTCCTCTAGTTTACAGCATCCAGTTTTAGCAGTGAGAAACTAATTAGGCTGACGGAGAGACGGGAGATTAGTGTGAACACGCTTGTGAATGTGCAGTCAGTCACGGTCCACAAAGCTGATGATGAGTGTGATGAGGAGCCAGCATATGGTGTGTGTGTGTACGCGCGTGTGTGTGTGTTTGTGTGTGTGTGTGTGTCAGGGAAAGAAGCATATGGTCAACAACTGCAAACGTCTGCGCCTCGGCGCAGCAAGCGGTGCAGCGCGTGAGCGCTGGAGGTGCGCCGGTCCTCCGGCGGTTGGACAGGTGTCGCCGTCGTCGTTGTCGTAATTAACAGACGACGGCGCCGCGTTCCAAAGCCTCCACGAGCCTGTCAGCCCCACACGTGTGTGTGAGAGAGGAAACTCCATGTGTGTGTCCAGACGTG
Organism: Lagocephalus sceleratus; assembly: GCA_911728415.1. NCBI lineage: Eukaryota > Metazoa > Chordata > Actinopteri > Tetraodontiformes > Tetraodontidae > Lagocephalus > Lagocephalus sceleratus. The sequence goes on from CAJVRN010000141.1 coordinate 1,103,669, forward strand.
CGCGGAGCTGCCGGAAACGTTCGTCCACATGGAGACGCCATCGTTAATGTTGACGACTTTGACGATGGCGTTAAACATCCCCTCTGACGAACGTCTGCTCGTCTTTTCTTCCCCTCCTGGATGAACGAGTGTAGACCCCCGTCTGTTTACCCTCCACGTTTAGCAAGAACGACCGCGATGGTCAAGTTCAATGTCGTCTGAGTGGCGATCGTCTCCAGACTGCTTGTCTTCCTCTTCCTCACAACTGTCCCCCCCTCCCTCTCTGTCCTCCCCCCCTCCCTCTCTTTGCCCCCCCTCCAGATCCGGTCCACGGCCCCCAGAACGTCAACGTGGTGGACGTCAGGGCGCGCCAGCTGACCATCCAGTGGGAGACGTTCGGGTACGCCGTGACGCGCTGCCACAGCTACAACCTGACGGTACGTGAGGCTCCGGGGCGGCGCCGAGCCACGCCCCCCCCCCCCTCGTGGGCGCCAGCGGCAGCGGCTGACGGGCGCGTGTGCTTTCAGGTGCAGTACCAGTACGTGTTCAACCAGCAGGAATTCGCCGCGGAGGAGCTGATCCAGACGTCGTCCCACTACACCCTGAGGGGCCTCAGGCCCTTCGTCACCGTCCGCCTGCGGCTCGTCCTCGCCAACCCCGAGGGCAGCAAGGAGAGCGAGGAGATCGTGAAGCAGACGGAGGAGGACGGTGAGTGGACAGACGTCCCCTCGTCCCCGCGGGCCTCGGCCCCGGCCAGGCTTGTGTCCTGGTGAGGCGATGCGGCGTGGGAGGGCGGTGAGGGAGACTTCTCACCCCATGTGAGAAGATCGATGGCGCCTCGCTCTGAAGTAGCGGCCCAGTCGATCACCTCCACTGGCGTGCTTGTCTTCACCTCCGCTGGAGCTCAGGCGTCCTGGCGGTTGTGCCAACATCCCTCTGATGTCTGTGACCCTTCAGACTCTCAGCTTCTTTTCAAAGGACATCAGGAATGATAACGCCCTGTAGCTCACTGCTATAGAGCTGTGGGGCCCAGAGGTTGGTCCACCTCCACTCCTGATTTTCCATCTATTTAAAACCATCTCAAAAATCAGCAAGCATAAGGACAGGGGTCTCCAGGTCCCCCCAGAGGTCTCCAGGTCCCCCCCAGGGGTCTCCAGGTCCCCCCAGAGGTCCGTGAGGCTGCAGGTTCTGGTCCAACCCAGCAGCAGCAGCACCAGACTGGACTCACTTCATCAACTCATCTGAGTCTTCAACAGCTGACTGGTCAAACTGGGTGAGCTGGACTGGTGGAACCAGAACCTGCAGCCTCACGGCCCCTTGAGGACGGGGTCGGAGACCCCTGGTTTAGGAGATGGCTCTTTCTTAAAGTGGGTAACAGACATCATTTCAACCCTCCAGCAAGGGTAAGGCCTGTGGGGGGTAAGCACTTTGGGGGGTACGGCCCTTGGGGGGTACGGCCCTTGGGGGGTACGGCCCTTGGGGGGTACAGCCCTTGGGGGGTAAGGCCTGTGGGGTGTACGGCCTTTGGGGGTACGGCCTTTGGGGTTACGGCCTTTTGGGGTACGGCCTTTTGAGGTACAGCCTTTGGAGGGTACAGCCTTTGGAGCCAGAGGGAGGTTGTTCACTTGGATGTTTGTCCGTGTGTGGGATGGTGGAGCTGGTCTTACTCCTCCAGTTTGGGCCAGAATCACATTGTTTGTCTCCCCTTTGTTGGGTCCCTGGATGCATGCCGCTGTCAGGGGATTCGTCTTTGGGCTGTTGGGATCAGGATTTGGACGTAGAGGTAGAGGTTGACCTGGACCTGAGAGTAGGAGTTTCAGACGTGACTGTCAGAACCAGAGCCGACATAAACAAGGGACAACATCATTAAAACTCATCTGGCAGCGGTAGAACCTTAGGAAAAACCCAGAACACATTTTCAGAAGATTCAATGCAAACAACCTCTCAAATCAACAGCTTAACAAGAGACGTGGATGTGAGCAGCCCGGAGACATCCTTCTGTACCCCATAAACGTCTCAAACATAGATGCTCACAAGGAGCTGCAATGATTTCAAAACTCCATTTCACACTCATAATTCCTATCCAGAGGGCACCTTGATCTGCTAATTTAGAGCAGAATTGCCCCAACCAGTACTACCAATAATCCTTTGAGGGTTCACAATCCTTTCAACATCGTGCCTCTGATTAGCTTGAATCCATTAGAGCCATGCATGATAAGCAAAATAAAAACACCGTTCTAATGATCCCAGCACTCTCGTCTACTTCCCACCTTCCTCCGGGCTTGCTGCTCTTGTCATGATCTCATAGCTAATATAGTCTGAATTTAGCTTCTGGGGAACATCACATGGAAGCGTAAAATTCCTGCCTTCAGTGGAACACCACACACAAACGCAGGCCGTCTTCAGTGTGTTGATCCAACGTTGACAGGGGAGATGGGAGAAGCCTTCATTGTTTTGCTGTTAACTGCATCTCGGTTAACAGTCTTTAATCTCCAGGTTGTAATTCAGAAATTAGCAGCATTTGTTATCAGGGAAGATAATTACTGTTTATGTAGTAACAGCTCGCTGGGTCTCGAGCAGATGAAGCACCCACACACTCGCACGTGCATTGTTATTCATCCTTATTATGTTAATTACACCATCAATTACATATACACTACATCATCTATCTATCTATCTGTCTGTCTGTCTGTCTGTCTGTCTATCCTATCTATCTATCTATCTATCTATCTATCTATCATCTATCCATCATCCATCCATCCATCCATACATCCATCCATTCATCCATCTATCCATCTATCTATCTGTCTGTCTGTCTGTCTGTCTGTCTGTCTGTCTATCCTATCTATCTATCTATCTATCTATCTATCTATCTATCATCTATCCATCCATCCATCCATCCATCCATCCATCCATCTATCATCTGTCTGTCTGTCTGTCTGTCTGTCCGTCTGTCTGTCTGTCTGTCTGTCTGTCTGTCTGTCTATCCATCCATCCATCCATCCATCCATCCATCCATCCATCTATCTATCTATCTATCTATTGATATAGGAGGGGTAGGAGTGATAGATCATGTGATCAATAATGTGACAGTAATGCCGCATCAGTCTCCAACGTGGGATCGTTGTAGCTCCAGGATGAATTTAATAAAACACAGAACATCAGCAGGCCTTGTTGAGGAAGACGTTGGTGGTTTGGGAGTGCAGGTAAAGTTGCACTCTTCTGAGCCGAGCGACAGCGGTAGGTGGAAAAGCTGCTCACAGACTCACAAACATGGTAGGCATTCACAGGCGCGGTTGTCATGGCAATGCTGTCTCGACTGGCAGGGATGCAGGAGTCTGGACTCTCAGTGCGTTTACATGCGTGGCTTCATCGAGCACAGCTCAAAAACACTTTGGAATGTGGTCCTTGTCCCACTTTACATGACGTGTAGGAGGTGGAGGGAGTGACAGGAGCATGTCCTCCTGCTCACAACCAGGTGGAGGTGTACGTCCTTCCAGACGGTTGTACCAGGCCCCCTTTATAGTTCAGGACGTCACAATTAACACCTGGAGTTGGGCAACCACCAGGTGTGTGGTGGACACCCTACCTGGGGGCTCCGGGGTCGTAGGTCAGGGCGGGTGGAGCCCGTGCACCTACGTGGTCTGGGTTGACTCCTACTGAGGCGCAGACACGCCGGAGAGAATCACTTCCAAATGTGTGGACGTCTCCGTCAGATAAGGAGGACTTCGGTATTAGTCAGACTGACGCTTTCACACGCGCTACAGTCGTGCAGTTAGAGTCGCATTAAAGCACAATTCATGTTTTCCAGGTGTCACATAAACTGGTAACGTAGTGACAACCAGTCAAATAACATGTGCCTCAAGTATGACGTTGCCTTTGGGCGATGACTCTTTTAAGAGCTTTAATTTCCGTGTTTCTTTTGAAAACATGAAAATACACAACAGCGCGGTGGATGAGTTTAATTGTGTCAGAACGACTGTCGCCCCGCTGGGAAGCGTTGTTCTGTCTCGCTAGTTGTTGTGAATCACAACTGTAGACACACACACACACACACACACACACACCCTGGAGACACCAGTAAGCCTCCTGGTACCGGTGCCCCCCCATCCCACATTTACCAGTCACGCCATCGTGGAGGAGCCAGCCTTCTCCTTGAGTCAGCCTCTTCAGGTCCAAAAGGAAAAAAAAAGAAGAGATTGGTTAAAAAAAAAAACAAGTCGTTGAATGGCCTTAAATGGTTTATCAATTTGACAAGAAATACTTCAAATATTTCACTGAAAAAAAGACACGTTGTTTCCGTTTCTATTGAAAATGTAACTTTTCAAACTGTGGAGTTCACTGAACCTTCAGACAACAGATGGGGCACCAATGTTCACATCTGAGGTGCTATTTGACTAGTTTGCTTACATCTGTCTTTTTTCACAAATTATTCCGCCCAGTTTGTATTGAAGCCCCCCCCCCCCCACACACACACACACATACACATACACACACAGAAAAATCCTGTTAAATATGTTTTTACAAGGACATAATTGATCAGAAAAGCAAAGGTTTGCTTCATTTAAAACACTACACATGTTGCTGGGGGCTTTAATTGCTTAGCTTGATGCTAAACCAATAAATATTGCCTCTTAGCTCAGCGACAGCTTTTGTTGTGTGAAGGCCTCAGTGGAAAGAGCACAAAAGCGTCACTTTCATTTGTTATTACCAGGTATAGAGAATAAAAGTCAAAATTTCCATATAAACAAGGAGTGCTGTGGCTTATTATGATAATTATAATAGAAGATGGATTCAGGCAGATAAATAAGAGCCAGGCGAGCATACAGATGTTCACCTCACGGCTGAGCACGCCCATGGAGCTGGAGCAGGGCGGAGGAGGTCCGGGGTCTGGAGGGACCCACAGAGGACGCCTCAGCAGCCCAGTGCAGCCACAGCACCACAGTGCACGTGTTACAATCAGGCCTGCCTCTCTCAACATCCCTACACACACACACGCACGCACACACGCACGCACACACACACACGCACGCACACACGCACACACACACAGACACGCACACACACACACGCACACACACGCACACACGCATACAGACACGCACACACACACGCACACACACACACACGCACGCACACACACGCACACACGCACACAGACACGCATACAGACACGCACACACACACGCACACACACACACACACACACACACGCACACAGACACGCACACACACACACGCACACACACGCACACACACAGGCACACAGACACGCATACAGGCACGCACACACACATGCACACACACACACACGCACGCACGCACACACACACACACGCACACAGACACACGCACACACACACACACGCACGCACACAGACACGCACACACACACGCACACAGACACGCACACACATACACGCACACGCACACACACACGCACATACACACACGCACACACACGCACACACACACGCACGCACACACGCACATACACACACGCACACACACACGCACGCACACACGCACATACACACACACGCACACACACACACACACACACAGCTCTGCTAGGATGTGCAGTCAGAGGACACGCTGCCACTCGCTGAGGTGGCTTTAAAAACTCAGAAGTCCATTCAAGCATCCAGGTGGACTTGATGCATCATAAAACACGAGCGCGCCGACACACACACACACACACACACACACACACACAACAATGAGCGATAAGGTGCTGAATAAAAATGACAGCATCTAATTGAATTTCTTTGTTAGGGTAATTTGATATGCTCTGCAGGCTGGGGCCTTAATCAACACCTCACAATTACTAATCAAAAAAAAACAAAAGACAAAAATGGGAGGAAAATGAATCTCCCTCCCTCGTTGGTTCGCTTCTTTTGCTTCAGAATTTCTGCAAAGTAATGTCAAAGATTTTTTTTTGGTGTGTCAAGGAACTGTTTTAGTGTTTTAATAACAGAGGGTTCACTCTTTGAGGAAGGATCTCGCACACACACACACACGCACACACACACACACACACACACACACACACACACACACACACACACAACCGTTCACATATCTTTGTGAGGACTTTCACAGACTAAATGTAGTCTAACGTCCACACATAGACCAACATCTGTTGTGTTTTGAGAGGATGGTGGTGCCTCTGCTCAGGAGGGAGGTAGATACACACTTGGGTGGACACCTCCACCACCTCCATCACCCCCAGCACCTCCACCACCTCCAACACCTCCACCACCTCCACCACCTCCAACACCTCAAATACCTCCACCACCTCCATCACTTCCAACACCTCCATCACCTCCAACACCTCCACCACCTCCATCATCTCCATCACCTCCAACACCTCCACCACCTCCATCACCTCCACCACCCCCAGAAACCTCCCCCACCTCCACCACCTCCAACACCTCCCCCACCTCCACCACCCCCAGCACCTCCAACACCTCCAACACCTCCACCACCCCCAGCACCTACATCACCTCCAACACCTCCAACACCTCCACCACCCCCAGCACCTACATCACCTCCAACACTTCCCCCACCTCCAACACCTCCAACACCTCCACCACCTACATCACCTCCAACACCTCCACCACCTCCAAAACCTCCATCACCTCCAACACCTCCATCACCTACATCACCTCCAACACCTCCATCACCTCCAACACCTCTACCACCTACATCACCTCCAACACCTCCATCACCTCCAACACCTCTACCACCTCCAACACCTCCACCACCTCGATGACCTCAGAGCCTACGCTCGTCTGTGGTTGTCTGACTTCAGCTCAGACTTCAACACAGTCGCTCCTGCTGGTGGGAAAACTGAAGGAGAGGAGAGTGAACCCTTCCTTGCTGAGGTGGAATCAGTCCTTCTGCCTCGGTGACGCATCAGCTCAGGGTCAACGGCGCCCGCTCAGAGCCCAGATCGATCAGTACCGGCGCCCCACGGGGCTGTCAGCCCCCCCTTCACATTTACACTAGTGATTGAGTAACAGCACACCCAGGGAACGTTATGATAAAGTTCTCTGATGACGCAGCGAGTGTTGCTGACGCTGTCCCTCTGGACTATGCCTCAGAAATAGAGGAGGACAGAGGAGATGTTTGACCAAAGATCAAGTCTGCATCAAAACCCAAATCATTAACCAGTGGGTGGGTTCACATCTGGGGGTCCACATCAACACACCCTCAGCTGGAGGGGACATGTAGGCCTCTGCTCCAACCTCCAACAGGAACTCTACGTCCTACACAGACTGAGGGTGGAGCTGAGGATCACGATGATGTTCTACCGGGCCGCTCTGGAGCGTCCCCTCAGATACGGCGTAGCGGCCTGGTAACCTGGCAACCGGACCGTGCGGTCGAGGTCGCTGATTGCTGGTCTGGTTCTGACTGCCATGAAGGTCCAGGGGGTCAGGAACCACCCCCCCTCCAGGGGCTGTGTGAGTGGTCTGTCACCAGGCACAACCTTGGGCCTGACCCTGAACCTGTCTACCTGGAGCTATGACCCGTCTGGGTACATGTGTACATTCTTCTCTGTACATAATATTTGTATAGTTTCTGTACATATACACACATATACACACATATATACACACATATATACATATATACATACATACATACATATATATCTACTTCTGTGAAGAACACCATGCTCCTCCTTTGGCCCTCCTTCACCTGTAAACTCCAGCTGGAGCGAGTCCAGGAAAAAATATAATTTAAACAATAAAAGCATATCTTATAGTTAGTAGCCTTACCCTAACCCATCCTACCTGACCCCCTGACCTCTGACCTCTCCTAACCCAGTTCTGACCTCAACCTTAAAGGTCCCACATCCTTTGAAGTTGTGAGGACCAGCAGGATGTCCTCACTTCCCAAACAACTTTTTGTAGAACTCACTCTTGGTGCTGAGGTCAAATCAGGTCCAGGTTCCTGTCAGCGTTCCAGTAAGAGGCTGGATTATGTCGATGAGTCCTCACAGAGGTAGAAGTGTAAATGTGTGTGTGTGTGTGTGTGTGTGAGTGACGCCTGACAGACACAGACGTCTGCTGTGTGTTGCTGGCTGCCTTTAATGTAAACAGGAGTGTGTGAGTGCGGCAGGTTGAGCTGTCTATTATGGGATGTCTCCCTGATGTCCCTGAGCCTCTCCTCACTCATGTTACCAGCATTACTTTCAGGTAGTGTCACAAATGCACACGCTCCATGTTCCTCCTGGTGGAGCGCCCTCACTGTGACTGTGACTACCACTCTTATTCCTTATCCTTATACACATCTTCTTTTCCTCCTGTCGATTAACATCTTTTTACAGCTGCCAAACTTTCCATTTGAGAGATTCCTCTTTGATTTGATCCGTGATACATTTAGCCCTCGTCAGTACCCAATTACTTAAAACACAATGAGTTACTTTTAATCAGGATTTATATCAAGGGTTTCTTTGACAAGGCGAGGAAATAGTGGAACAAGGCATTGTGCGGAATAAGAGCTTGTTAGCCCAGATATCTGCCAGTAAGTTCGGCCTTGCAGAAAGTTGTGTCTTTTAATGAATTTGTTTGAAAAGCGTTCACCCTCTTCATTGAAATCTTTGGCTGGTTTGTCTCTGCAGTGCCTGCCTCAGTGCCAAAGGAGTCCCTGCAGAATACTCCCTATGAAGAGAAGATCTTCATGCAGTGGAAAGCTCCAAATGAGACCAACGGGGCCATCACCATGTATGAGGTCAGTAGAGGTCCTTCACAAGGTCCTGGGCACTCGGGTTTGGGTTTGGGATGCAGGTGGAGGGTCCACCGGCACAACATCTGGAGATCACCTCAACTTTGTAATCACATTATTAACAATCATAACTCTATCAGGAAATAGATTAGAGTTCATGTGTAATGGAAGCTGCCAGAGCAGAAATCAGAAGAGGATATCACATAATCTCTGAGGAAGATATGAAATAAGCATCAAGTATTGATGGTGGAAGATGAATATAAATAGGGAGAAAAGATGAGCAGAGTGAAGCTCAGAGCATCACTGTCAAGTCACATTAGTCTCAAATCTAAGTAATCTAGCTCTAACTATCAGGGCTCGAATAAACGATGAGCAGCAACGTCCTCTGGAAGGAAAAAATGGCTTTTGAAACAGAGAGAAAGACGAACCCGCGCTTGTGTCCTGACAGTTCTCAACAAGGTTTGAGAGTGTACTTACATTTTTATATTACTTTTCAATCTATCTAATGAATTATTGACACGATTCATCTTTTATCTCCGTCCTTCCTCACTGCTTCTACGAAGCCGCTCACATTTACCCAGCTGGGCCATTAGTGCAGGCGCGCGTCTGCCCACTGTCTTGTCTCAATCTTCATCCAGAAGGAGGGAAATTAGCGGTTGTTCTGAAGTTAAACAGTTGGAACAAAGAACAAAAGATAACCACGAGGGCCAAACAGACTCTGTCTCTCTAGGAAAAAGTGTTGTCTGCGGGGTCGGAGGCTGCATCCTGTCTGGCTTTTAGCCTCCTCGCTGTACTGAAATTGCCTTGATTTGGCTCCTCGGAGCCTTTTTGTACAGTCTGAACACCACTCTGCAGCCTCCCCCTCGGGCCGGACACCACCGTCTTTGAGACCTCCATTAGACCTCAAACCAGGGCTCAGAGAACCTCCTCACGTTCGATAGAGCCCTCGGGACCGGCCCTTTGTCTTCTGTGTCTTTCATTACGGTGAACCTGAGCCTCCTGCCCTCCACGTATGATGGAGGCGGCATCATCTGTTAAACATATCAGTGTTGGGACACAATGCACAGCTATTAGAGATAATTACTATAATTGCACCTATTGATGGGAATAAAGGTATCATCTGCAACATCTGAAGGGGCCCTTGTGCTCTTGTGTCCTGCTGTTGTCTTCTGTCTTTACCTCCATTTTCAGAATGGAAAATGGATGAAATGGACCTCAGAGAATACGAAGGATGATAGAAGGAGATGCGGGGATGAGACACACGAGTGTAGGCGAAAGAAGGAGGGAAGAGGCGGAACGAACGGTTGGAGGAGAAGAAGTGGGTCTCTAAAGACCAGCAGTGTTCATTATACTGCATGGTTGCATGAATTAGTATGATCTCTTCATCTTTTGAACCCATTACTATAATTGCAGATAATTACAGGATTAAAGGGAACATCTGGGTAAGATCTAAAGGGACCATGCCCCCTACCCACGTCCTCCCAATTCTATTCAGGGAAAAGATAAATGATGTCTGGGGATCTGTGATAGGGAGGAAATGTGGGGAGAGGAGAGGAAAGCAGGCTGAGATGTTTAGACCTGGGAGCAGGAGCTCTGCTGAAGGTCAGCGCCCTAAATAACATCCTGGATCTGCTCTTCTGGTCTCATCACCTGCCTAATTTGCTACACAAGCAGTTCTACCGTCTGGTAATCCATCCAGAATCATTTAGCGCCACTTACTCCTGCTGCAGCCCGTTCAAGTCGTCATCAGGAGAGGTTCCCGACAGGTCCCCGGCCCACCGCAGGGCCTGCACCCTCTGCTCATGCGTTCTCACAAATGGGGTTAATTTGGAGGATTGGCTCTAGCGAATGTGCTTTTGTCTGTTGTGTGGGGGAAACCTGACTCTCAGACTCGCTGATCTGAGGAGAGTGGCGGAGCGCCGAGATGATGTCCTTGTCAGTTCCTTCTTGATTGCCTCATCAGCTCGCAGACCCTCTCTGTGAGCTAGCTGGCCTCCCCGCTGGTCCCAGAGTTATTCTTGAACCCCCGCATCGACACACAGATGTTGGTGCTAACGGTGATTAAAAAGAAGCACCAGAGCTTATCTAGAGGTCAGGTGTTCTAATTTGTTCTACAGAAAATAGGCCATATTTCACCTTAATCCCATAACGCCTGCCTTCATCAGCTCTCCAGGGCTTCAAATCAGAATTGTTCTGAACTAGAGGAGACATGTGCAGTGTGCATGTAAATGGACACGAGACGTCCGTGGTTCAGGATGTGAAGGCAGTGAAGGCCGTCTGAGGTCGTCACGTGTCTGACGCGAGCTGTCCTCTGTGATCTCTGCTCTGGGAGTCACGGATGTTTTCACTGGTCTGAACAGGAGGACGGTCCTGCCCAAAAGGTCTGGGACATTATTAACATCCAGCATTGTGGCGCAAGTCGGAGATGTAAAAGGAATAGAAGAGGCCTGTGGAGGTCTAAACTCTGAGTCACTCTCCCTGTTGTGAGTTTAAAAGGGACATTTGTGATCGGACTGTTGCTGAGACTGTCGACAGCTTCCTGAAGACGCTGCTAACGCTCCTTTAACACCACAAGTGTTGTCTGATGCTCGCGCTCTATTGAGTCTGTCTCAAGGCAGCGACTCAGGGTGGGGAGGAGATCTGAGGAGATCTCCGTTAACACTTCTTGGATTCTGTTAGTGAAGAAAGGCGAGCACTCATTTCAATTCATTTCAATCCCTGATGAAAGTTCTGAGCTCTTCCATCAAGACAGGAGTTTCAGGTCAGCGTGGCTCAGACGAGCCTCCTGAGAGGGCCAGGACGGCCACGGCGTCCTCTCGTCTGACAAATGTGGTTCCTCTAAGAGCTTATTCCTCACTACTGCTGTGAGTTGGGTCTGGCTGTGTTGGTACAGTTTATGGCCTCGGCCTTGTAAGTGTTCCTCTCTTTCCATGAGGCTCAGAGGATCACTGTGGTGCCCTGACGCGATGCTTTATTGTTACAAAGTAGGTGGCACTGCGTGATTACTGTGTCTGTGAGTCCTGGAGGAGCAGGTTGGGCTGTGTGTGTGTGTGTGTGTGTGTGTGTGTGTGTGATGAAGCTGTCTTTCCTCCCTGTGTCATAGATATTTAATGGGAGCAGAACTCATGTGACAGATTTCCGTTCTGCCTGTCAGCTCTTACTTGTGTTACTTTGGTTTATGTGTCTATGTTTACTTTTTTACATCTAATTTATGCTTTATGCTGATCTGAACGTCTTCAGCGGCGTGCAGGCATCATCTTGCTTTGACTGAAAACAGCCCCATCGTGAACGCTGCTACCAGGAAGACAAATGTCCCCGTTCCCACATCGTTCCTGGGAACAGCCAATCACATTTGTTACCTCACAACGTCTGCTACAGGATTAAGCAGCAGTTCATCTTGGAGATAATGAATTCCCAATAATTCCTAATCTTGCATTAAACGCGGTTATTCCTGGAAAACTCTTGCGTTGCTGTTCTGGGTGTTATCACCCTCCCCACAAGTCCAAACAAGGTCCACCGCTACTCGGCGTGTCGACTGTCACTTCTACGAATCGAATCGAAACAAAGGAAAGGCTAAAAACCGAGCGGTGGAGGAGACTGGGGCAAACGGGGATGACAGCAAGGAGAGAAGGAATGAACATTGTTTGTGAAATTGCCTTTGCCCAGCGTGCGCCGCCCCGGCCTTGTTTCACACGTCCTCCACCGCCGCTCGTGTGAAGTGTCGCCGTTTCTGCGGAGGGATTTAAAGGTCCGTGTGAAGAGGCGTGTGTTCTCACGTCCGCGCTGCTGCAAGCCGCCGAAAAAATGGGGTTTGGGGGAGGGGGGGCTGTTTCAGTGTGGTGGAGGAGCCTGGGGGGGGACGTGAAGCCTGATTGGTGTAAATGGAGGATCCAGTCCAATTAGATCATTAATGGATCCTTAGACGGCTGCTCGGTCCGTAGAACACGTGCCCCCCCCCCAAGCCCAGGCCGTGGTCCGACCCCCTCTCGCCACGGTTCCCTGCCCCCTCATAAAGTACCTGACAGCCTCTGCTGAAGACCCGAGTCATGTTAAAGGGGAGTGTGTGTGCGTGTGTGTGTGTGTGTGTGTGGCCTACATTAGCATGGGGGGTGCTGGTTCTGTCGCTCACGTCGACTGGCAGCGCGTTGCTGCCGGCTGTCTCTCAGCTGCACACTCAGGCAGCTTCCTGTCAAACTGTCACCAGCAGCCCGATTCAGGGGCTGATTCCACTCTTGCAGCTCTGATCAGCTCTTTTTGGGCCGCTCTCACTTCCCCTGCTTTGATATCCTTTTGTTTGTTACGTGATGGAAGTGGTCTCGCTGTCTCGCTGCGAACGACAGAAGATATGCTGCTGTTAAATCTTGCACATCCTGAAGAAGTCGTGCGACTGCGCTAACGACGAGACGAAGGGCGCGGGCGTAGACGCCGGCTCCTCGGCGTCCGTCCTCTCCTGTGTCTGCCGCCGACCTTCTCTGTGAGTTACACCTTGCAGAGGCACGCTATACTCGATCTCCCATGATGCACTGCCCTTACACTCACCAATAAAACAAGCTGAGCTTTATGGTTCTGCTGGCTCCAGCAAATGTGCAGGATGATGGAGAGAAGCGTGCGTGGCAAAGACTTGATGGAAAAGACTGAAAGAGATCGTAAAGCTCATAAAAGATATAAAGAGCTGGTGATAACTGAAATAACAGCCGTCGCTGTGTGAAGCCAAACTGCAGAGTAGATGAAATAGATGATATTTTATCCAGCCTCTGGTCCCAGTCTGTATGAATATCTATTGATTTAACAGGCATTTATTTAGCTCGCCAGCGAACTCTCGGGCCTTGGAGAGACATTAGCTGCTGTTGTTTCACAGGGTTTTGTCCCAAGGTCTTCAATCTGAGCCGCGCGCGCCTCTTTGGCTGCTGGTAACTGCTGGGAAAGGAAACACATCAACATATTTCTGGAGTCATTTCAGACAAGAGAGTCGTACTTGAGGAGAACTAATTGTGCGCTCATGTTCTGCGCGGAGCTCCCTCCGGTCTTCCACGGAGACGAGTGCCTGACAATAACACCGCCGTTCAAGGAGCCACATCTGTCTCCCTCCAGATCCAAATGAAATAATCCTGTTCTGTTCGTTTGTAATCATGACAACCGAGTGGACGTCTCAGGCCTGCGTGTACGCTGCCTCTACCTGAGAATGGGCCCTTTCTGCTGCGGCCCGCTTGACCCTGCGCCGTCTTCATTGTCGTTATTGTGTTGTGATTGTGTGTTTTTAAAGCGTCCAAATCTGAGTGCAGCCACACTTTGAAAAAAAACATCATTTTGACACCACCGCAGACGCTTGGACCTGGACCATTGTGAGGACCCAGAGCCGTTCCTTCAGAGCCCCCTTTTTTTGTTTTCTTTGTGCTTTCCAACCTTCCGTCACATAAACACACATATTCACACATCAGTGTTTCAGCCCGGAGGCCTTGTGTGGAAGTGAGGCACCCAGCTGTCAATGCTTTTGATTTTTGTCAGCTAATGGAGTAACGACACACACTCCCGGAGCACCTGCCCCACACACACACACTCACACACACACACACGCACACATCAACACGCTCCACTTCTTATTGCTGCCTTCTCCTCCCTTGCTTCCTTTCCCTCCCTGCTCTCTTGTCATCCTCGGTGAAGCTCGGGCTGGCCTTTCTTTCTGCATTTTTGTTACACTGTCCTGAGCACAGACGAATCTGGAATCAACAGATCACAGGTCAGACGTTGTGATTGGTTCAGCATCGCCTCCATCACTTTGTCACTAAAAATCAAATGCACTTAAAGGCCCCGACACAGATAAAGTGCTGAAATATGCTCGGGGATTGAACCACTTTAAAGTGCTTTTATTTACCGAGCAGTCGATGCTCTTTGGTGCCGGCTGCCATCCCGCTCGTGTGTGCGTTCATTGACGGCCGTGCACACGCTGGAATCTCGCCTGCAGCAACTGACATTGACGGTTCTTTTAACGGAATATTTATCGGAGCGCTGCTGCAACAACGGGTCACTTTGTTGAAAGAGGGGAGGAGGAGTGGGGCCGGATCAGCAGGCCCAAAGCTGACGGCCGCTCACACAGTTCAGCGCAGCGTCAGAGGAGGACGATGGAAACACACGTGAGCGGACCTCCTCTCCTTCGTCTTCATCATCACGTCTGTGATTCTGCTCAGGCGGACAGGCCCTCTCACTGCTCTGCATGCTGCTCCTCCAGACTAGTGCCTTCATCAAATAAAACCTTGATGAGGATGGAGCAACACAATAATGAGCCTGTGACACACACACACACACACACACACACACACACACACACACACACACGTTTATTCATGATGATCAGGATCTTGCTGTAGCTGAGTATTTTTCCAAACTTTAATCTTGTAGCTCAGCGGTCCCCAACCCCCGGGGCGTGGACCCGTACCGGTCCGTGGATCAATCGGTACCGGTTCGCCCCAGAAGAAATAATTTATAATTTCCATTGTGTTTATTATCTGAGTCTGAACAGTCTTTTATTTTGAAAAATGACCGGATTCTCTCGGTTACATCTCGGTCACTTGAGCACCAAAAGCATCAAAATGAGTAAAAAACAGACGTGGAAGTTTATTTTGAAGGGGAAAAGGCCCAGATTTAGATTTAGATTGGACATATCAACAATCTATGTGTACCCCCCCCGGTCCACGGTAAACCTGTCCAGCATTGACCGGTCTGATGGTACAAAGGTTGGGGACCGCTGGTGTAGCTCCTGTCTCAACATCGTCAGGGATGTTTAAAGTAGCTGAGTGAAGGTGACCGTGGCTGATGCCTGCTGCCCCTCTTGCAGATCACCTACAAGGCCCTGAGCTCCTCAGACCCCAGCGCTGACCTGACCACCCAGAGGGGTCAAGTCTTCAAGCTGAGCAACGAGACCCACCACCTGTTTGTGGGCCTCTACCCTGGAACCACCTACATCTTCAACCTGAAGGCCTCCACCAACAAGGGCTTTGGCCCCCCCGTGACCACGCCCATCACCACCAAGATCGCAGGTAACGCCTTTCAAATGTTCATGTTGACTCCTTTGGGGTCGCTACTCTTGCCCTTCATGTGTTTACACACTGTTTTAGTTATAAATCACAATTTTAAAATGTTTTACTACCATAATGGGAGCAGATCCATCGATATCTGTGGGTTTGGCGTGAGACATTTCTTTTGTCTCTTGTTGTCTGTGCGCTTTGTTCACTGTTTTCGTATCAATCTGACGTCTTTGTCTCCGCCTGAAACCCCCCATTTACGCCACTCAGCCCCGTCCGTATTAAATGTCAGCAGCGCCGCAGACAGAAAACAATCAAGTTCTGAAGCGAGAGCTATGAAGTGCCGTCACATGTTAATTTGTGCTTTTCTCCCCATGTACGGGCTTCTCTATTTTTATTCCAGTTGTTTTGTTCGAAAGGGAAATCTTTGTTCTTCAAAGCACTCGGGCAAATGGAACCTTTCCCTTGCTCCTCCTCTGGATGATGTTCCTCACCCACTACGTCTGTGCCTGTCCTCTCCAGCTCTCACCAGCCTTCCTTTCTGTGTTTTATTTTTTCTTTGTCTATTTCTGTTTATTTACGATCTATTTGCGACGTGCGTCTTCCTGCCTCGCAGCCCCTCCATCTGCACAAATAACCCAACAGCAGTTAAAACGCGCGTAACGTGTGCGGCGTCAGTGTGGCGGGTTGTCTAGTAGAGCGTGTGTGACGTTCCCATTAAAACGGTGTTAACAAGAGCAGCAGTCGCTCAGACGCGCCTCTGATTGTGGACCCGATAGCTGAAGCCTGCTGATCAGAGCCCCACACTGAGCTACACCACTGCCTTATTGGTGTTCCCTCGTCTGTCAACACCAGCAGCGGTTTTAGCTTGACCTTTTCCCCGAGCCTCCGTTCCTCCGTCATGCGTTTGCTTCACAAACTTGATTGCCGGTAGAGAAAAATAACACGGCTCTAACACGTATAACAGAGATGCTTGTCTCCAAATGCCACGCCATCTCTGGTTTTTGTTATCCCGCTCGGGCTGTGAAGGATGAAGAGGTTGGGATGGAGTGATGTGGACAGACGGATGGATGGACGCAGGAGGGCTTGGACACGTGTTAATGGCACAAATGCCACACGGACTGTTGACGCTTGATGCGGAGAGGCACCGACGGCTGCACCTCCCGTGTCAGGGCGTGGTGGACGGGGATGCAACGACACGTTCCCCGTTACACGTGTCCTATGTGTCTGACATGTTTTTATATGTTAGTGTTCCTGTTACACGCGTCCTATGTGTCTGACATGTTTTTATATGTTTGTGTTCCCGTTACACGCGTCCTATGTGTCTGACATGTTTTTATATGTTTGTGTTCCCGTTACATGTGTCCTATGTGTCTGACATGTTTTTATATGTTTGTGTTCCCGTTACACGCGTCCTATGTGTCTGACATGTTTTTATATGTTTGTGTTCCTGTTACACGCGTCCTATGTGTCTGACATGTTTTTATATGTTTGTGTTCCCGTTACACGCGTCCTATGTGTCTGACATGTTTTTATATGTTTGTGTTCCTGTTACACGCGTCCTATGTGTCTGACATGTTTTTATATGTCCATGTTAACCTCACACTCCTCCGCTTCACGCCCAGCCCCGATGATGCCGGAGTACGAGTCTGAAGCCCCTCTGAACGAGACGGAGACCACCATCACCATCCTGCTGAAGCCGGCGCTGTCGCGGGGCGCGCCCATCAGGTACGCTTCCCTCCGGCTTCATCACAACGCGTGCGACTGCAGACGACTACGACTGCGCTGGGAGCGGCATAATCAGCCCTGACCCAATAAATGGTTGTGTTCTCTTACACCAGAGGGCGGCTGAGTGACTCACAGCTTTACAGACTGATGAGGGGAGGAAATTGAGCTGCCCCCGACTCACCTGAGTTAACCTGAGATAACCTGAGATAACCTGAGATAACCTGAGTTAACCTGGGCTAACCCGGGCCAACCCGGGCTGCAGTGAGATGGTGATGCCAAGCCCCTATGGCACATATCTGCAGATCAGCTGGCTGTAATGGAAGCATGCTGCCAATTACATTATGGCTGTTGTTGGTGAATCGTGTTGTGGATTTTTGGGCTCTGTGAGATCGAATGTAATCTCCTCCAATTAATCGTGATCCTGCGGTGGCCTTGTGGAAAATGTGGTTTCCCGTACAGCACTTAGAGAGTATAGATGAGGCTATAGATAGAGGATATATTATTTAGGCCGTCAGTGTGCAGCCTCATGTTTGCAAATGTCAATTACAGAGAATCGGATTTTGTGTGTCTCACCCACATGTGGGAACAGAAGCCAATTCCCTACACCTTTACAAGCTTGCTTAGGCCTTTTGTGGAGGGTTTTCAGTATTGACGTGTGACATTAGTGAGGAAAAGACCTCTTTATTTAAGTTAAAGCCACATAAATGTGTCATCAGCAGTATCATCACATCAGCAGCAGGTTTCCCCTTCTGCAGATGTTTGACATCAAACAGGATTTGAGCTCTTTCTACTAGAATTCAAAAACCTGCAATGTTCTTTTATTTATCTAAGAATTTGTTAAATATTCTCTCTTTTGCCGTAACACAGTGTTCATACAGAGGCCACGCTGTACGAACATGCGTCACTTCAGCTAGAGAGACCAGCGTTGTCCTGTCCATTATATCTATTTATCTAAGTTAAATAAATAGATAACCTTCATGGGAACATTTGCTGATGTAACTGCTCATAAACGTGGTGGTGATTCTTAGAACGTTGGACACAGAGGGTCGCTGCCTTTGTCCACCAAACGTGTCCTCAACCAAAGACTCTCCTTTCTTTGAGAACGCAGATGTGAAGATTAGATGTGTTAGATGTTCTTTAGGAAAACAAGGCTTTAAAAAACTTTTTAAATATTGATTTTTGACATTGATTTCAAATAAAATATAGCTGACCTTGAGTCCAACGTCGCCTTATTTGTCCGACATGTTTTGCGTTTGTAGCTCCTACCAGCTCGTGGTGAAAGAGCATCGCAAGAGCAAGACTCGCCGCGCCACCTCGGAATCCCCAGAGTGCTTCTCCGCCCCCGTCAGCTTCCGCAACGCCTCCATCCTGGACTCGTCGTACTACATGGCTGCAGAGCTGCTCCCCTCCAGTCTGCCCGTCGTGCAGCCGTTCACCGTGGGGGACAACAAGAGCTACGGAGGCTTCTGGAACCCTCCGCTGTCCCCAGCCAAGAGCTACAGCATCTACTTCCAGGCCATGAGCAGGGCCAACGGGGTGAGCAGCCACACTCTGGATGACCTCTGGTCGCACCTCAACGCCTGCAGAGCTCCGCCCTCCAAAAGGGGAGCTCCAGCACCACTCCCCTATCACAGTTGTAGGGCCTTCAGGGTCCTGGCAGGATGAGAGAGAACCTTCTCCGGTGTTCTTTTTAACATCACGTGGCCTCGCCCTCGCCCCGATGTCACGGTCGAGGCGAGGGCGTCGGCTGTAGCGGTCTGTTATGGGCGAACCGAGAGTCGTGTGATTTCAAATGTGAACGGCTCTTCGCTGGCTGATCCGAGTCTGTTTACGTCCCCCCGTCTGCCCCCCCCCCAACTCTGCTCCAAACTCATTCATGACTTGCCTTTTCAATTTCCATAATCCACTGGTGCCCCGTGAGGGTTGTTTTTAATTTTCCACTGGCCTAACTACGCTAACACGGTTACCACGGGGGCCCGTAGGTTGGCTGGTGCCACGGTGTAATATCCCCTTCCAGACGGCAGATTTCCCACTTCGTGTCCGCACAGACAGCTGTGTGCCTGCGATGCGGCGGTGTGGACTCGTGCGTGATTGAGCGAGCCTGCGCGTTAATGCATGAATACTCGTTTAAAACCGCGCGCAGCCTCGCCTGTTTTCCTGCGCGGTTTCTGAACAGACCCCCAAATCTGGTCGCAGAAGAATTCCTGATTTGATTGGATCAAATGAATCCAATCACTTTGAGGTTCGTCTGGGTCACGCGCTGTTTTTCTGTTTTTGCTGGGGATGTTTGCTGGCAACCGCTGACAGTTCGCTGATAAGACAAAGGTGGCAGGAACTCAAATAAATAAATAAATCAACCTGCGCTGATGAAATTCACAGTTATCGCATGAACAGGCCTTTGAGATGCACCCTGCTGCTCTTATGATATAATAAAAGATATTTCTAGCGTAAAGTGACTTAATTAATGTCTTAATTCCAGAAATAGTTGCTCCTTGAGAGCAGGAAGTGAAGCTATTTAGTTTTTAGTTTGTGATTAGACTTGAGTGGATGAAATTACACAAGATTGCACATGTTCAGGAGAAGGGAACAATGTGAGCAGCAGCATCACTTTAAAACAGTGCGAAAGTCTTTTGTTGGTGCGGATGGAGGGAGCCTTTGTTCCTGGTTAGACCTTGAACAACACAGCATAACAGCGTCGACAATAACAATGTTGTTTCTGTACATGCGTTTATTGGTTATGGTCTAATTAAAGGGTCTTCCTACCTTCTCCTGTTGCACCACCATGCTGTGATGCAGCCGCTGCCACGAACTTCCTACAATGATAAAAGATGGAGCCCACAAAGGCCAAACTTGTTTTTAACCCTTCGGCTGCTGTGGACAAGCAGCAGGAGGGGCAGATGTGTAGAAGTCGGGATGTTTCTGTTTGTGAGGATTTTGTTTTTCACACATTCACATCTGTGAAAATTTTAAAATCACAGATTTGGCAAATGAACCTTCAAAATTGGGGCAACTTTTACAGTGTTGCAACCTACAATTGTCCTTTATGGCTGCATTAGCATTTCCTGAAAGCCTCACAGTTAAATTGAAGGTCCTTGAGGGCTCAGTGTTTTATAATGTTACAGGAGCAACTGACAAAAGTCACAACTCCCTCAAAGGCGGTTACACTTTCTAAAGAACTGTGTTCATCTCCTGGAGACACCAAGAGCAAAGTTGGCTCTGGCTGGGACATTTCGTGCTTCACCAGAAACTCAGGTGGCCTTCGTGAATTTCTCACAAATTTCTCGTCAGCTTTTTGGATGGACTTTCAAAAAATGTCTCCCATTTGTGCGTTTTTGTGCGTCTGACTCCCTCAGTAGCTACTCCTCAAAAGTAGCCTTTACGTGTCTATCTCACCTCATTAGCCACGCCCACCACAAGTGTCTGTCCAGTCACAGTTGGGCGTCAGACAACAGAAACGCTGCTCAAGAAGCTGCGGGACCCGTCCAACCAGGACAAACGTCTCTGCTGGGGTTCGATCCACCTTCAGTCTTCAACTCCATTAAGAAGAGTTGAAGGTTCTCCGATGTTCTGGGCTCTGACCTTGACTATACTGTGAAGTCTGCCATAGAAACAGCGGCACACATCGAACAAAGCTCTTTTGATAATTGAAGGTTTATTTTTTATTGATCTATTTATCTCTCGCTCCTGGTAGAGAGCGTCTGTTGGAGCGATGGATGATGGTTTTTGTTGGGAATTCTTAAGGAAGCCAACAGCGAGAGGCAGTTTCGATCAGGGAAGTGACGCACAGCCTTCACACACGGTCACAATCACACGTGGAACGATGGTCGGAAAGCTGCGGCGGTTGGTACGACGACGTACGCTTGACGTCCTGGAGGACAGGTCATTCTCCAAACCCTGTTTAGACCCTGCTCCAGAGACCCTGAGAGTCCTCGCACCCTTCCAGAATGTTTGTGGAGGCAGCCTCGCTCAGGCCTCCAGCCCCGCTCAGGCCCTGCTCAGGCTCTGGAAGGTCCCATCCTGCCTGAACCTCCGTAGAAAGACAAACACCAGGACGTTGTGGTGGTTCAACAGCGCGCTGCTCACAGTTTGGTTCTTTCTTTCCTGTCAGTCACTTTTGCCAGAGCGGCTGTTTTTCCTGAAGCAGAAAAAAGTCTCAAATTATTTAAGAATAAAATGAGTAATTTTAAAAGGCAGTTGCTCATTTCCATGAAGTGGAAGTGGTTTGTTACAGATTGATCTCAGGGACCAGAGTGTGCCCGCCATGCTTAATCCTGTGTGGGCTCCTTTGTTTTGCGCCTCTCTGAGATCCACCTGTCCATCAAGCTTTTTATTTTGTCATCTCCCCCCCCAAGAACATTTTGAAGAAATTGTTCTTTCCATCCACCCACTCGCCCGTCTCTTAGCTGCTGTTGCAGCTCTGCAGGAAGAAAAAAGGACAAATTCTCTGCATTTGCTACTGACTCACCTCCTCCTCTCAGACATTCGTTCTCATTTTTGACGACGTTCTCGGTGGCCATCATATCTTCCCCTGCATTTTTTTTAAACCCACTCAACCACATGCGCTCGTCCTCCTTTTTAATCATTTCTTTGCTAGATTTTCTCATCTTTTTTCGTGCTTGTCCTTGTCAGTTTGCAGTCTGTTAACCTCCATTTATCTGCTTCATCCCTCCGTCTTTATGCCCACATCTTGTTCCTTTTATTTTTAATCAACCAATTCATGCCCGCACTTGACTGACTAGATTTCCCTTTTGCTTGTGTCCGTGATGTTCCCTTCCATGTTTACCACATCCCATTAGAGTTAGTTGCTCTTCATCACTCTGAAAGGCTGACAGATCATCCACAAGTTGTCCACTTCAACAGAATCAGACCTATTTCATAATCAAACGATATTGAAAACACATTTGAAAATAGAAGGCAGGTTGCTGTTATTCACTGGTGAAACAAGTCTGAGGTGGAGCTGTGAATTCAGCAGATAAGGTCAGGTTTAACAACCCAAAACAACGGAGTAATGATTTGAATATTACCTATTAATATATGTATATTTTAATTATATTGTTATTGCACTGTCACCACTCCCCAACGGTGCCGCACAGGCGTTTTTATTTTGAAATCCAAGATTCTTACAGTGCTTTCTGCTGCGAGGGCAATAGTTTCAGCACCCCAAAACCTCAGATTCTGTGACGCTGATTGGCCAAAAATGTATTTATTTGCCCTGGCAACCTTACTCGATTGGCTGATTGGCTGCACCGCTGGGGCACCCCGACCAGCCCCCGGGACGCAAACGTTAGGATCTATGTGTGGAAACTCACTGTTGGTGCACATGCGGTTTATATCATTCATATTGCATGCAGCCACACGCACTGGTGCTTAAAAACCCTTTTCTCCTCCTAGAGCGCCCCCTATAGGTTAGGGTTAGGGTTAACTGCTGTTAGTAACAATAATAAGATGTCGTGTTGATGGAGAAGATGATGTTTAATTACCTAAAACGAGTCAAGACCACTTCAAGCAGTACATATGAAGAATCTTTTTGACCCTGTTGAGACCCCAAACTTTTGTTTTGCGTCTGATCCACATCTGATTACAGACTCCAAACAATCGTTTTGTTTTGTTTTGTGAGACCCCCTCCCCCATCCCCCGATCCAGTTAGACTCTCCCCATTAAACAGGCTCTGCAACACGTTTCTGACTAAACACAGCGATGCTCTGCGCATATGCACACACGGCCATTAGAAGAGAACCCTTGGAGGAGGAGAAGGTGCCCCGGGCAGCTTGTATGAACCCAGCACAGAGTGATTTGGGACTTTGGGATGAGGAACGAAGAGCGAGGGCTAATGAAAGTCTATGTGGAGCAAAAGCGACAGTAAAGGAGATCTAATACTTTAAACAAGATGGAGGCTGGCAGGAGGAGAAATGATGTGAGAGAGATCAATTGTGAAAGTGTAATTGGAAATGAGGAAAAACGAACGTCCTTAAGGTTGCACAATGAGACGCTTAAATTGCTGGATATTGTTAAAATAGAAGCATGTTGTTAAAACAGGCAGGGAGGCGAACCGGAAGCCAAAATAGCTGCAGGAGAAATGTAGGAAATCCACAGACTTAAACAGGCTGCACATGTTAAAGTGGAGACCCAAGAGTTCCCTTTAATGAGGGTGTTCAACTAAAAAAGAACTGTAGAAGTTCAGGACCAGTAGTGAAGTGTCGACACAGTGATCTGCTTTATGATCACATCCTCGAAACAATCACACTCATTAGACAAACATTAAAAAACTAAACAAGTAAATTTGCCTTTAACATCGTCTTAACAGTGAAATCAACCAGGTCAAAAATTAGCTTTAGATTTTTTGAACATAATGGACCCAAAGGAAGGAATTATCAGTCTTTTTTCGAATTACACCAAGAATTAAAAGTACTGCCTACAGATAGTCAACACCATTTTCATCGTGTTTTACCAATGGAATGAGTTTTAGTGCATTTAAGTGCTATTACAGTGAAGAATTTCATCACGTAGTTGAAGAGAAAACTCACTTTTAGAAAAAAAAAACCTGTAAAGATTTATGTTGTGCAATTCAGTCTATTTTTATTACAACCATCAAATCTTGAAATTCATTACAACGGCAGTAAACCACAACTAAAATACACTGAGTAAGAGAGAAACACAACACACAACGGCCCTTCAAGGAAGATTTAAAACTACTTTACCTCAGAGCTTTCCAATGGAAACAAGAAATATAAGAATGAGCCATGTGATGCAGCAATGAAAGGTCCAGACCCAAGTTGAACCACATATTTCAAAGATAACCACTCATAAATATATTTAGTATTTGCAGGCCGTAAGATGACAGAAGGAAAATCTCTCTCCCTGAATGTTATTTGAAACTAAAATGAAAAGTTTTCATCAGATAAGGTGGGAGGAGACTCCTTATGTGGGAGGTGACTCCTCATGTGGGAGGACACTCGTAATGTGGGAGGAGACTCCTAATGTGGGAGGAGACTCCTAATGTGGGAGGAGACTCCTCAGGTGGGAGGAGACTCATCATGTGGGAGGAGACTCCTCAGGTGGGAGGAGACTCATCATGTGGGAGGAGACTCCTCAGGTGGGCGGAGACTCATCATGTGTTTGTGTGCTTCTGGGTTCCAACCCAACTTGTCACTGACTAAACTAAACGTGTTTGATGTTGCTTGGATGTGTCGTGACCCCTCGGTACCCAGGTCAGGTGGTTGTGTGTGTGTGTGTGTGTGTGTGTGTGGCTTTATCACGTTTGGACTGAGCGCTGTCCTTCTCTTTTCACAGGAAACCAAAATCAACTGTGTCCGTCTGGCCAACAAAGGTACGAGCACCTCTCACTGACACTGACGGTTGATGTGTGAGTCTTATTTCAGAGCCGTAGTAAACAGCAACAACACAGCGACTCTCGCTCTCTTGCGCACACACACACACACACACACACACACACACACACACACACACGCACACACTCACACACCTCCAGCTTAGCTCACCCCACCACCATCTTCTCCTGCGTGACTTTATTGCCTTCATCGACTTGTGTTTCCTCTAAAATGCCTCACACGCATTTTGCACCGTTCTCATTTGCCTCTGCACGTCCGTCTCCCATCAGCATGTAAAGCGAAGCGTCGGTGCCATTTCCGACTGGCCCGCCCTCATCCAACACGCTGGATGGGTTCCTTTAATGTGCGCCCCATCCGCCTCATGTGCTGCTTGTCTCTGGTAAAACCATCACCTTTTGCAGCGTTGTGCCTTTGAGAGCTTTGCAGCTTGCTATTGATTTTCCTCACTTTCTCTTTTATTACTCAAAAACATCTAAATCAAATATTGACGTTACTTTTCTGACTTCTTTCTCTGTCCTCCGCTCATACCTTATTTCAAGACCTCACCATGTGATTATTTACTTTTGCATTGTTTTCCCGCCGTCCGTCGGCCGTGCTTCAGGGAAGCCACGCTTCTGAACGTCATGCTTGTCTTTATCACAAACCACATGGATAGGAACCAAAAACAGTTTTAATAGGGTCTGAATTTAGCTTTGAGCAGAATCGATAAGATAGTCAAAAGGATTTTAATAATCTAATGACCAAATATATCTGACTTTAGTGCAGCGTCTAAATTCAGTCCTTCAGTGTGAACAGTATTTATCCACCACTGGACCTCTGCACAAACGCCTTCTATCACATCGGCTTTTATCCCCTTTAATAAAGACGAGTAGAACTGAGTAATTGTGAGAGACTGAAATATAAATAGACATCAATTATTTACATCAGCCAGAAAATTCCAATGGGTCTCCAGTCAAGCGTAACAGCGTTTCTGGCAAATGTGTTTCTCAACTCATTAAAATATTTATTTATCGTCTCCTGACTGAGCCGCTCAGCGTTTCTGCTCCTCGGCGCTTAAACTCGTGAGGAAGCCTCGTCTCCTCCTCCAGCCGAGGGCCGGCTGGGCGCCTCCTTTCCCAACGTCAGCGAGTCCTCCCCGTGAGGGGGGGGGCACGCACCGGCCCCCGGCCCCGCCCCGGCCCCCGGCCCCGCCCCCTCCTGTGTTTGCGCGTTTTCCGAGAGGGGGGGGGGGGCGATCGGACCGAAGCGCCCTGGCGAAGGACGGGCGAAGGCCCCGAGCGCGCGGCGTAGCGTGGTGAGAGCCGAGGCCTTCCCCCGTCCCCAGTCCATCCGCCGCTGTCATCCATGGCTCCATGCGTCGTGTCCTCCACCCCCCCCCCCCTTAACCTCATGTCCTCAGACCTCTGCAGCACATCCACAGCGCCCCCCCCACGCACACCTTAGATCGCCATGGCGACGCTCACACCCTAGCCTGACCACTGACCATAGGTGAAGAGCAGGGAGGACTGAATGAGAACAATAAACGATGTCTTCTTTTCTTAGACTTTTTCTTCTTTCTTTTCCTTTTTTGTTGTTGTTTGTTTCTCTCTTCCCTCTCTCATGCTTTCCGGTGGGGACGCTCGGCCCTTGGCCTTAGTGGTAATAGGTAGGGGACAAATAACAACGCCGTACATTCTAGTCATCCCAAGCGAAGGTGATTATTGCTTTCTAGGCAGCCTATTTTCTTTCCTATGTTCTGTTCTTCCATCACCAACCGACCATAAACACAAGGCAGACCTGTTATTTGAGTTCTCCTCCTCCCCCTCGACTCGTGACTTGTTCGTTCTGTTCTGTTCTCCTTCTCTTCTCATGGCCGTCTTGTTTGCATGTTTGCTCTGCTTTGAATGTTGCTGGCTACTTTAACCTCCGTGTTTGACTCTTTTTTTTAACTTTTATTCAGTACCGAGCCTCTTTAAAAACCATCTTCCACCACCGCAGCTTCTATCAAAGACAATACAAACACAGACGAGTCGCGGCGTCGCGGCGTATCGGAACCTGTCAGACAAACAGAAACGTTCCATTTGATGTCTGCGAGCTTCGGCAACGAACAGAAACGTTGCTTCTCTCAACTCTCGCGTTGTCATTTTCATCACTTTTGTCCAAGAAAAGCAAAGAGGCGCGGGTCAGAAAGGACACGTCAAACCTGTCGACGGGCCCTAATGACAGCGTGTCATCAAAGCTGCGCGTCAGGCGGCGGCGGCGGCTAACAATAGCCGCCGGACGGCCGACTTCGCCCGCGTTCGGAGGCAGACCCGCGCGTGAGCAGAACCGTTACAGGAATATCCAGGTACGGAGCGGTTGACCCAGATTCACAGCCACGCCGCGTCCCGAAATATCCGCCTCTGGCTCCTCACGCCGAAATATCGTTATTGTTGCCGTCGATGAATTTTCTGCTTCATGAAAAGAGCAAATAAAAGGAAGACAATGACATCAGGCGCAGATGTCAGATTACAGCTGTTGAGCTCCTGATCAGAAGGGGAGGGTCCACTTCTGTTTTGATGCCTCTCTGAGAGGACAGAGACGGTTCAGTGTTTGAGCCTCGTTAGGGCGGAGACGCCGGCCTTATTTAGCTACATCGGAAGACGTGGTTGAGAAATGTGGTAAAGTTTAACACACACACACACACACACACACACACACACACACACACACACACACACACACACACACACACGTAGGAAATTAATGCACAGGTGAAGGAACGTCCACAAACGTGTTCTTGAGGCTTCGTGTGGACAACAGCTCACATTTGTTGCTCTCATTGTGCGGTTCCCTACAAACATCCGCCCCACCTCAACAGACTCGGTGTGTGGTTTGGGTCATTTGGATCTCCTTTTGTACTGATGGCTTTTCAAGGCCCTGCTTTCTTGCCCATTGTTGTGCGGGCGTCTGCCAGCAGCTGGGTCCGAGCATGCTTGGTTTTGGCCCCTGGACGTGTTACCTTGTCAGACTGAAGCCGCTCTGCTCAAATCAGAGTTGGAGTCAGCGAGCTGTTGTTGCCTTTGACTCGGCTGTCGGGCCGCGTGTTTCAGGGGGTACGAAGGCCGTCGCGTCACTGTCGACGGCAAGAAGGTGTGAAAATGTGTAGACACACACACACACACACACACAAAACTGTTAAATATGCTGTCAAGGCTCCTCACCCCGTAGCAAAATGGTTGAGGGTTCTATTCCTGCCACGGCCATGTGGAAGTGGAAGTTACCTGCTCTGTCCTGATGTACAGTCTGAGGTGTCCCTGGATGTGTGTGTGTGTGTGTGTGTGTGTTGGTCTGCCACACGTTGCGCTGTGACCTGCGTATCGAGTGTGACATCAGTGGGAGGGGCTGAGGGGCTCCAGGGTTCAGGGAGGATCAGAAGAATCTAAAGGACTAGGAGATGTCGGGAAAAGTCCAAAAAGCCCCCAGAAGGTAGAAGGGGACGGCTCCTCCCCCCTGCTCTGAGAGGCCCCTCCCCCTGCCCTGAGAGGCCCCTCCCCCTGCTCTGAGAGGCTCCTCCCCCCTGCTCTGAGAGGCTCCTCCCCCTGCTCTGAGAGGCTCCTCCCCCTGCTCTGAGAGGCCCCTCCCCCTGCTCTGAGAGGCTCCTCCCCCTGCTCTGAGAGGCCCCTCCCCTGTTCTGAGGCTCCTCCCCACCCGAGAGGCTCCTCCCCCCGCTCTGAGAGGCCCCTCCCCCTGCTCTAAGAGGCTCCTCCCTCACCCTGAGAGGCTCCTCCCCCCGCTCTGAGAGGCCCCTTATCTGCTCTGAGAGGCCCCTCCCCACTCTGAGAGGCTCCTCCCCCGCTCTGAGAGGCTCCTCCCCCTGGTCTGAGAGGCTCCTCCCCCCGCTCTGAGCCGAACCTGGCCAAAAGCCTCCCTGCTCATTTAGCTCACACTAGGAGCCTCGCTGCTTCCTCTCTGACGGCCTCCGGGGTGGAGAGCCTCGCGGGGCTGCAGCTGATCGCGGGACCACAGCGCATCAGCTGCGGCGGAGCAGCTCGACCCCCCCAGACGTGAGCGCGGGGGGCAAAAGCAGCGTTCCCAACCGTTGCATGTTCCACGGCGCTTCTGGAAGCCTCCTGCTCTTAAAGACTCTGGGCTGCGACCTTTACTTTAGGGGCAGGCATCATGGAAACAGCGTATGTGTGTGTGTGTGTGTGCACGTGTGAGTGTGTCTGTGAGTGAGAGAACTATGGAAGCAGCTGGTGTTCCCTGTCCCATCCGTAGGTCCCTCCAAAGAACTCCTGTTTGAACGTGACTGACTACAGCCTCCATTCATGAGCGAACTCCAAGGGGACGCCACAGCCCCCCCCCCCCCACCGTCAGCGAGACGGGGGACGGCAGCGCAGCCGTCTCCAGGCTCCTGTCGCACCAGTCGTGCTCTGAAAACTTGATCGTCCCCTCGTGTCCGTTATGAAATCCTCCGTCGAGTGGCGTTACGTCAGCACCAGCGGGGCTGAGCTGAAGAGCTGTAGATGGAGGGTTACCAACAGCACCACCTGTAGCCAACAGGGGGTGTTGCAGCAGCCTCACCCCCTCCCCCTTCCCCCCAAAGCCCCCCCCAAAGCCCCCCACCCCCACGCCCCCACCCATGGAGTGCACTGCTCCAGTAGCTCCTGTTAGTAATCCTGTTAAGCACACTCAACCATGCTAACGTTAATCCACAGAGGATGCAACGCTGTGTTGCTGATAGACAATACCTGAAAACTAAAGACACACACACACACACACACACACACTCACACAGACACACACAACTAGAGGGAGCGAGCATTTAATATACACTGCAGCACTGCGTCCACAAAATCAATCTTAACCCATTTTAGATGAGATTATGGCTTTAATATTTCTGCTCTTGCCCAGAATTTTTTCCACTAAAATTGTTTAAATGCATAAAAAAGAATAATGAAACAGTTGAATCGGAATGCGAGGCTGTTTTGGTATCCTCGTGTTTGCTGTTGGCTATAGTTTTCTCGGGGTAGGGCGCTTGGAGGGCCATGTTGTATCTCTTTGAACCATGTTTCATGGCTTAATCCCAACTGAATCTTACAGGAAAAATCAATCATTTAAGAGCCTCTGCCAGCGGTCCCAGTTGAGGCCCACTGTATAATTCTCACTAAGTGCTTTTACACCACACACAGACGCAGTCGACTAAAAGTGGGAATGCTCATTTTGTTAAAAACGTACCCCAAATCACCCTTCCCTATTAAAGCCTTTTGGACATGTATTTGACAAGGCAGTCACCATTTCTGCAAGTTTCCGAGCCCTTTTCAAACCCCCGAGAAAGGAAACATAACTGCTGCTGTTCTAATTAAAGCGTAGCTGATGGTAAAGAAACGACTTTCCCTCGGTCGACGCCCGCTCGCCGTCTTCTGAAACGTAAAGACTGAAACAGAGTGGGGGGGTGGTGGTGGTGATGGTGGGGGGGGCAGGCCACCAACCACCATCCCTGTAATGATTTAGAGCGTTTCTAGAAGCACCAGTCACATGACCCCGCTGTGGCCTGAACCAGAACCATTAGGAGTATCAGAACCAGTACCAGTATCAGAACCAGTACCAGTAGCAGTACCAGTAGCAGTACCAGTAATAGTACCAGTACCAGAACCAGTAGCAGTACCAGGACCAGTAGGATTATCAGAACCTGTACCAGTAGCAGTAGCAGTACCAGGACCAGTAGGATTATCAGAACCAGTAGCAGTAGCAGTACCAGGACCAGTAGGATTGTCAGAACCAGTACCAGTAGCAGGACCAGAGATGTTGGAGGTTTACTATTGTGGTTAAGATGGCGTCACCTCAAGGTCGATGGTGAGACCTCTATCAGAGCTCTCAGAACAGGGTTAGCTTCAGTAAACGTCCATTTGCACTAGCCTCCACGGAAGGCGCTAAAGGGAAAGGTGACTGGCCTCACTAGAGGGGGGGCAGGTTTCTGACTTCTCTACTACAAACACGCAACGGACCCTGAAACCGGGTCACATTTCACAGTGTTCCTGCCACCATTCATTGGATTCTTCTCTCTGAGGCCATATTTGCACCTCTGTGGGGTTTACGGCTCTTAGAAGGTGGAAGTGATGGTTGGAGGTGTGATTACAGGTATTGAGGAGCACGCAGGAGGTTTATTTACCTCCAGGACAGAATTCGGACCCACAGCCTCCTTTTATCAGGAGCGGGGTGAAGGGAGACCAGGGACACACCTCCTGACGGGGGCTCTAAAAGTGATGGAGCATAAGAGGTTTTAGTGTCGCCGCCCCCCGTGATCACTCACTCCTCCTCCCAGGGGGACCGCGAGCTCCGCGGCACACCGACCCTGACATAAATAAAAGCTGTGGGCTCCCTGAAGCGGCCCGTCTCCCCCAGCGTGCTTCAGCGAGCAGCCGATACCGATACGCCGGATGATTGGTTAAAGACACCGGCCCTGGCGACTCAGCCGGAGGGTCGGGGCTGGCGCCGGCGCCTGTGGGCTCAGGGCCCAAGGTCAGACGCAGGAGCCAAAGCCCCTCCCCCGCAGCAGAAGTCCCGCCTCCAGCCTGTCCTGCTGCTGCGTGGACGAAGCTCACGGCTCCATCGCAGCTCCTGGAGGCCCTCGGCTGAGACTCCACACCTGTAAACGCCCTTCACACGCGTGTTCTTGGCACGTGCGTCCTCGCCCTCTCGATCTCCTCGACTCCGCCTCTGTGTTCCGGCTCCGCCCCTCCCTCCTGTCATTGTTTTCAGGCTGATTCCGTGGCCTGGCTTTACCCCCCAACAGCCGTCAAGAGTTCTTTTCTGTGTGCTGAAAGAGCCCTTTCACACGACAGAGCCGTGCTGCGAGCAGGACTTCATTATTTGGGGTCCAGCAGAGTCCAGGTTTGCCGACACTGGAGTGGATGAAAGTTCTGCTGGAGCCGCCACTCGAGGAGCCGCTGTTCTGAGCGTCAGAGGCAGAAATCAGCCTCTTCGTCATTACAGACGCCTTTTGTGATGTGAGAGACATTCAGCCAGTCTGCTTGTCTCCGGGCTTTGAAAAGTCTGAAGACACACCGAAGCCACATGTCAGTAATCCACCTTCACCAGTAAAGGGCCATTACACCAAAACGGTCCTCTATTTACCCCATTGTGGCATTGGGCTGCATTTACACTTTAATTCATCATAAAGACACCTGAGGTCAACTGGCCCGTCCCTCTTGACTCACCTGCTCAGAAGGCGTCACATACGTGGGCCGTCCAGAGATCACGTCGGCTCCGCAGCTGAAAAAAAAAAAACAGAAATGAAAAATCTTGCCTTTCTGGTCAAAACACACGCTAATGCGATGATTTATCGTTTCATCCAGAGGAAGTCACTCCAGGGCTGAAACACCGCCCGGGCCTGACATTTCAGATCCGTCCTGCTCCGTCTGATCTGATTGGTGTTTATCTGCGCTGCTGTTCGAATGTATCTCCTCCACACAAACTTTGATTTCTTCCTTCACAGCAGTTCTCAAAGAATTTGTGTTTTTTTGTGTTCTCGGTGTCATTTAAACGAGGACAGAGTGGATTACCCTCCATGTAAAGCCCCAGAACTCCGTTCTGACTCCTGTCAGGACGCCTCTGGAACATTTATCTGATCTCACGCTCGGCAGACGTATCGCTCAGACGGAATGTGATGGTGAATTTCACAGCGTGGACAGAAAAAAGAGAAAGGGCTAGACTTTTAAAAGACTGCACATCAAAACAAACAACATGAAAATGAAAAACAGAAGAGGCGAGAAAGTGCTGAAGGGAATGCACTTTTCCATTTTGTGCTTCAAAACTAAAAAGTTTAAAATAAAAAAGCATCATCAAGGTTGTGAGAGATGTCGTTAAACGCTGAAGATGTTCTGTCAGAGCAGAAGGCGTGAGGCCGTCATGTGACACCCAGCAGAGAGTTTAGTGATGAGAGCGCACGTGATACATGACAAATAACATTCTGTTGTGAACACCTCTGGACACAGCACACGTTAAAAACACAGCACATGTTAAAAACAGCACACATTAAAAACATACATGTTAAAAACACAACACATGTTAAAAACACAGCACACGTTAAAACACAGAACATGTTAAAACACAGCACACATTAAAAACACACATTAAAAACATAGCACACATAAACACAGCACATGTTAAAAACTGAGCATGTTAAAACACAGCACACGTTAAAAATACACATTAAAAACAGCACACATAAACACAGCACACGTTAAAAACTGAGCACATGTTAAAACACAGTACACATTAAAAACACAGCACACATAAACGCAACACACGTTAAAAACAGCACATGTCAAAAACACACAACACATGTTAAAAACATAGCACGAGTTCAAAAAAGCAGAGTAATGGAGGCACTGAAACATAAATATGACTGACTTGTGTTACACGACACAACAACGGCGGTGGTGGTGGCAGAGGCCTCCCGACCGGTTCTGATCCAAAGTGAGCTGATGTTTGAGACTCATGTTGGCGAGCAGCTTCTGAAGCCGCCGCCCGACCCTCGGGCCGCCGCGTCTTCCTCCTGGACGTCAGGCGCACGCGCGTTCAGGTTCATCAAAGCAGATCATCAAAGCCAGCGACGGTAGCCCCGCCCACCGGACCTCCACAGCGAGGAGCACACGCGTGTCTCCGACCCGTGTCCGTCGCCTCTCGTGGCGCTAGGGAGCGCGGCCGTGACCGGTCCAGACGCCCGCTTTGATCTTCAAAGCCCCATTTGAGCTGGCGCGTGGTCCCGGCTCACCTGCTCGCGGCTGCACACGTCACCGTCATGCATGAGTGGGCGTGTGTGCGTGTGCTGGCAGACACGCGCACACGCGGCTGCGCCCTGGTCCCGCTGCATGACGCTGCCTCACCCTCCATCCTGCTCTCAGTCGGGGGTCTTTACAATATCTTCACCTTGGGATCAAGAGTGTCAAGCGTGTCTGTGTGGTTAACACGTGTTTGTGCATGTGTGTGTTACTGGAGGCCGAAACTTGTGAATGTGTGTGTGTGTGTGTGTGTGTGTGTGAGTGGTGTGTGTGTGCAGGTATTTATGTGTGTGCATGTCATCTGACGTGTTTGTGTATCTGGTGTGATTGTTCACTTTGTACATGCCTGTTTGACTATGTGTTTTACCGTGTGTGTGTGTGTGTGTGTGTGTGTGTGTGTGTGCGTGTATGTGTGTGTGTAGGTGCGTCCACCCAGGACTCGGACGCCATGGAGCCGGAGAAGCAGGTGGACAGCACGGTGAAGATGGCGGGCGTGATCGCGGGGATCCTGATGTTCATCATCATCCTCCTGGGCGTGGTCCTCACCTTCAAGCGCAGGTAGGCACCAGAGCCGTGGCCCTCGTCTCGCTGTAGCTACAGTCGCTCTGACTGACGGGGGGAGGGCAGACGAGCTTCCGCACCCCCAGTGACCTCCAGACCTGACGGGGTCCGACCCGGGCGCTGTGTAAGAGGAGCACACTGAGCTCCAACAGCGTCTCCCATCCCTTCTTCCCTCGCGGAGGAACCTGGCCTCTTCTATAATAACTCTTCTGGGACGGCTTCTCTGCTGTCACGTTATTGTTTAATGATGATTTAAGATGATCGTTTTCATTATTAGACGTCAAATAACAGCAAATAAAGGTCAAACTGGAGGTGAAGGAAGCCCATCATGGATTTATGGGAGCGACAGAAAGAAACATGGAATTTTAAATGTGTTTTTCCGACATCTTTTTAATGTGAGAAAGCCACAAAAGTTCTTTCATAAGTTCAGGTGGCGTTAAATATTAGATTCATGAATGATGTTCTTAATCCCTTTTTGCCCTGAAGTCAAGGTAAACAATGAAGCATGTGGGCAGACTTTAGATATGGAGATCCCACAAGAACATTTATCTTTCAGACGTACACAGATTTCTTGTCTGGTTAACAGCACCGGCCTTCATCACCTGTGTTTCTTTTGTTTCATCCCCTCCATTCTTTTCCTCCAAATGCTTTTGGGTTTACATTTTGTTTTATTAAATTCTTTTCCTTTTAATCCTACCCCCCCCGTGGCCCTCAAAACTACCTCTGCTTTGCTGAAATCAGCGTACCGTTTTAGATTTCCAGATTAATATAAATTAAATTAGCAAAGAGAGGAAAACAGAGAAGACTGAAAACTAAATTAGTGTCTTTATTCTGTCAACATAAATTTAAATAGAGAAAGACTGACGGCAAGGAAAAGCAAAAGCAGCAGGAGGAGACAACGAAGGGCCAGTACGATGAAAATTTAAAGAAGGCTGCTCCGTTAGCCCGGGGGTCAAATCTCTATTCTAACAGAATGCTAACTAGGCTAACAGGGTATAATATTCATTAGAAGGTCAAGCGCGGGGCAAACAGCACCACATTTGGTGTGGGGGCAGAAAAATAGCAAATAGGTAGACGGGAAAAAGTCACGCTCGTTCATTTGAATAAAGTCGGGCAGTTAGCGCGAGCAGATCAAATCCGGGTGGAACCCGAGGAGGAAGAGAGATAAAGCACCAGAGCGAGTGTGGAGCTGGTGGAAGGAGGAACGAGCAGAGAGAGAGTGAAAGTGATCCAGCAGGAGGCGAGGAGGGCCCGGCGGAGGCAGGAGGCTCGCTGAAGCCCGCATCTATTATTCATCTTTTACATTCAGACCAGTTATCGGTGGCAGGGCCAGAGCGCTCATATCAGAAGTCTTTCAAAGGCCTTTCAGACAACATCAATTATTCCAGCAGAAAACTTCAGAGTCAGGACGCGAGCGTGCGCCGCGCGTGTCCAGACGGGCGATAATCCAGAGCCAGGCGATGTTCCCGGTCCTGTAGAAGGGAAGGACGCCGGACACGCTGGAAGTCTTAATGGGAATTCAGTGTTTTCCTCGTCAGGTAGCCCCGAGGGCTCGGAAACCGGGAGACAGGCTTTTCATTAAAAGGTTGAAGGCAGAATAAATGAATAATTAATGTTCACAAAGCTCCCTTAATAACTCTGCCTGTTTGTGTGTGTGTGTGTGTGTGTGTGTGTGTGTGTGTGTGTGTGTGCGTGTGTGAGACTTGAGTGGTGTCCCCACTGATGGTGGCTAAATGTTCTGTATCTTTTTTAGTCACAGTTAAAGAAGTGTTTTAACCAGTAGCTCAGGAGGCTTCAGGGCGTCTTACTATCCCTGTGGGGACCGCCCCTGCACAGTCCGTGTCTGCCGTGAAAACCTCTTCGGGTTCCGTTCTGAGAAGCGCAGACACGTTCCAATGAGCGGGGCGTATCGTAGACCACCTTCACCTTGGCTGCTGAGCTTTAGTTAGGGGATAGCTCTAACTGGTTTGGCTGGTTTCCCATGTTGGGGCCGGGGGCCCAGGGGGGCCCGGGGGGGCCCGGGGGGGCCCGGGGGGGCCCGGGGGCCAGTACAAACTCAAAGGCAGAAGACCTACAGAGAATGAGACATGGGACACCTGTCCTCTACCTTCTGTCCAGTCATGTTTTTGTCCCCGATGAGCAGAAGCGGATATCAGTGGTGGGCTCCTCCTCTCACGCTGAGCTGAGGCCCGGGGGGGGGGTCGTTGGTGTTCGATGTGTGTCGCCTCCATGAACCTTCGGCCTCGGCGCAAAAAAAAAAAAACGTGAAGATGAAAGGACGTTTGAAAGAAGCTGCTGAGCTTCATGAGGCTGACACACATCTCCGCCCCTCCACGGCTCCTCAGGTTCACTCTGCTCCATCAAATCACGGTTAAAGCGTTGGGGGGGGGGTGATGGGGGGTGATGGGGGGATGAAATAGTTTTCTGAAACCAGCTCTCTGGCTGGGGTTTCACAGCCTTTAATCTTTCTTTCTGTCTTCCTGTTTCCTGTCTTTGGCTCCACCCCTTCCTGTCCCGCCCTGTACCTGCCTTGCTCTCGCCCCGATAGAGAGATTCACACGTGGAGAACTCTGAGCGTGGGGTATTGTATGTTTACTTCTAGACATCAACACATCCACTCTCCTCCTCACTGTGACTCTCACCTCACACACACACACACACACACTTCAGAACAGCACCAGAAAAAAGGCTAAACACACTCAGATGGAACGGCGGCCAATCATCCGTCCCCCGACACACACAGAAGAACACGCTTATTACCCATGAGCCTCTGAGGCACACACCTCATTCTCACCTGGCGTGGGCGCTTTAGCTCCACCCTCTCAGACCCGCGCCTCAGAAGACCTCACCTTCACCTCTAGAGCCCCCCTCATTTGCTCAAACACACCGGGCGAGCCCCGCCCAACACGCCAGGCACATGTGACCATCCCCCTCCAGCCATCCGTCCACGCCTGTGCTTGCACGTCGCCGCCCTCACCAGAGTCATCCCACCGTGACACGTGAATGTTTGAACCCACATTGCTCCAGATGTGCTTTTCATTCCAGCCATGTGACCAGAGGTGTCTGGACCGTCCGTCCGACTCTTTCGCTCGTTCGCCTGCTTGAAATTTTGAAAAACAAAAAATCCAATTTTCTCGAAATCTAAGAGTCTTCGGTGGAAGGTTGTTGGTCTAAAATAGAGGCTGAAAACCACCCGCAAACACTTTTGTGGAAGGTTCAATTATTCAGGTAAAGAAATCAGATCTTGGGCTCGACAAATGTAAACCGTGGGAGGGTGGAGGTATTAGCCTGCCAAATGAAATGTAATGCTTCACAAATATCTCCACCCACAGTGTTCCAGGCTTGAGGACAATCTCCTCAGCGCCAGTCGTGGTAGAACATGCTCTCTGATAGAACAGCAGCCCACCTTTCAAACTTCAGCGCAGACGTCTTCTCCGGTCTGTTCGGAGGGAATAGGAGCTAGGGATGGACCTGTAGGACCAGGCCAGCTCAAACCCAACCTTCTTGGTTTGAAAACAAAAGTGAACTCATTCCATGTTAATTTATGGTAATCTATGTCTTTCCTCGTATTCCCAAACGTCAGCTAAGATGAGTCATGTGGACAGATTAAGGTATTTTTAATGACTCCTTTAATCCTACTCTGGTGCCCTTGTTCAGGTGTTCTGGGTGAACACCATCACGGATGTTCATCCAGATGTGCTGCCTCCCCGACACACACCTCACCCTGCAGCAGCTCCGCCTCGAGAAGGTCGTCTTGTACCGCGTTTAACGTTCGTTCGCGACCGCTGTGACTCAACGTCCAGACCTGTGGGATGATCACAGGAGGGTTCCTGAAGAACTCTGAGGAGCTCTGAAGGTCCAGACTGACCTCATCAACAATCACAGCCTTTGGGCCGTCGGCCCCTGAAGAAGCTCTGTGACTTGATCTACCACCTCCGGGGGTGACCCGGGACCCACCACGACCACCCATGTGGACACACACACACACACACACACGCAGATGGATACACACACACTCATTTACACACCCAACAGCCAGGTGACCCAACACCCTCAGCCTAACCCATGGCCACGCAATACATTCAAAGATATCAAATTATACACACACACACACACACACACACATGCATGCATGTACACATGTATGCACGCATGCACACACACACACAAAGAAGCATAGGAATGATGGGTTGTGTGTTATGGACAGTATGTTTTAGAGCTCCTGCACATCTCAAATCTTATATATGAAGTGACTGATGTTTTCTGACATATGCTGGATTCAGAGATCACTCAGACAGAGACCTGCCCCACACACACACACACACACACACACACACACACACACACACACGCTCACGCACACGCACACACACCGATGTGGCGCCGTGTGGAGTCGTGGAGCTCTGCGTCTTTTTGAGATCAGGGTTTGATGGAAGTGCTGCCAGAGTGCTTTATGGCCGCTCACACGTGGAGATGAAGCAGCCGCCGCTCCTGCTGGCTGGGATAACGCGGCGCCAGCCTCTTGAACTGGGAGCAGGGCTCACAGCCCCCCCAACCCCCCCCCCCCCACGTAGGCCCCAAACAGGCTGCAGCCTCTGTAGATGCTGTTTGGGGGGAGACAGGTAGAACCTTTGACCAGAGCAGCCCTGCCTCACAGATGCGTCGCTGCATCAAAAACCGGTGATGTCACGTCAGTCGCGCGCTGCCGTGGCGACGGGGGCGGGGAGTGACAGCCTGGTGGCGTTGTCTCATTTACGCACACCCCAAGTTGAAGCTTTTCAGCCTCGCGCTCCTTCGTCCTCCAGGAGAGTTACTCTCCCACAGCGTTTGTGCATGTTTGCTGGACGGCGCTTCAACATTGAATTAGAGGGAGTTAGGAGGGGGGGGCTCAGGGTCCTCCCACTCAGGGTCGCTTTACACTTTCAAGCAGCTTCAGCCAGAGTGCAGCAGCAGGAACGATGACGATAGAGCAGGAAGAAGGCGCCCCTCCCGCAGCGGCTGGAGAACACCGATGGCGAGCAGAGTGCCCCTTGTCTGGGCGGGTACGAGGGTCCGCCCGGGACTCTGCTCAGCTGAAGCCACAACCACACGCCCAGCTGGGCTCTTCTCAGGTCAGCGTTGAGGACTTCTAATTCCTAAATAAATCTACACAAAAGGACACTTGCAGCCCCGGAGAACTCCAGCGGTGCCCTGGCAGCCCGCGTCCGTGGCCGGGGTCAGACTGTTGGGTCAGACTGTTGGCACTTGGACGAGACCATGGAGGGAACAGGGCTGGTCCACGTGAAGTATGAATCCCCTCTGGACTCACCTGCTGATGGAGGAGCCCCGGACACACAAGCTCCAGCTGACATTTATTTAAAGTAAGAGCTGATGGGGCTCATTGGTCACCGTGCTCTTACAGCTGAGCTCCCTCACAATATATATATAACCCCTCAGCATCACAATAGATGTTCCACTCCCGTGTCAGGCGAGGGGGGCCGTCTCCTCGGCCCACTTTTACACGTTACCTTCCCGACGAGGAAAACCTGCTTTATTCTGCTGCTGCTGCGTTAAAATGATCTCCTCATTTTCCAGCAATCAATCAACTAAATACCAGGTTTATGTACGATTACACATCTGTTCTGACTATCAGTCTCTGACGCACACACACACACACTCACACACACACACACACACAAATACAAACACAGCACATTAATATTTATGACTGATTTTATCAGATGCAATTCTCAATATTCTACACTTTATCAATATCAGCAGAGCCTTTAAAGGGGGGTTATCTGTGTGTGTGTGTGTGTGTGTGTGTGTGTGTGTGTGTGTACTGGTGTGTGTGTGTGTGTGTGTGGAGTACCCTTCTGTAAATCTACAAAAATCTACTTTTGTAAAATATCTATCATTACTTTGGAATAGTGTGACAGGACACCCTGTTCTATAAATCATCTCTCTCCTTTCTCTCTGCCAACTCCATCCTTTTTCTTTTTTTTGTCATTTCTGTCATTTCTCATTCCTCGTTTCTACCGTTTACCTTCTTGGTGATGGAGGCTTCAGATGTGCGCCAGATTTTATGATTAATACAATTTTCTCTTTTTTTTATGGTTTTCATTCAATTCCATAGATTTAAATTAATTAAATGAAATAAATGTAGTGGTGACCCAGTTCATTGGTATCCAGGATCCTCTCAGCCCATTAAAACCTGTACCTTAACTAGGATGTCCTCAAAGTTAATTGCTCGCGCGCTCATCAGCTCAAGGCGAGACAATGTCTTCGTCTGAGGCGGAGCGCTGCGGGGGGGCGAGGCAGTCAGGTTAGTCGTGCGCCATCTTCTCCCTCACTTTTATTCCAGCAGTGACGAGTGGAGGGAGGTGTCCAGGCCGAGCGGATGTGATACCCTCCGCGCTCACCGTCTCTGGTAGCGCAGCGGGGCCGTAGGAAAGCTCCTCTTCCCCGCCTTCCCCTCGCCTTCCCCTCGCCTTCCCCGCCTTCCCCTCGCCTTCCCCTCGCCTTCCCCTCGCCTTCCCCTCGCCCGCCCTGGTTATTGGTGGCCTGCTGTGTGGAAGCACCAGCCTGATGGAGCACTCCAGCCTGCTGGGTGGGAGCACGTCCTAAAGCCTTGTGGACGTAGAGAAGCCATAAAAGCAGATATATATATATATATATATATATCCTTTAATAAATAATATGCAGCGTCTCTCTGGACCTGAGGAGAGTTCAGAGTCTTTCCAGACACCAATCACCCCCCTACATAAGCGGCAGATATCTATGTGTTCCGTGCGTCAATAGCCTCATCTCCTGTGGTGAGGGGAGCTGCTCTTCTTTACTACAGCTCATTTGTCTGGCAGCAGCTGCTGACCAAAAGGGAGAGGTAGAGCTGCTGATGAGCGCTCCTGCGAATGGCCTGCCCACGGAGAGGCACAGTGACCCAGAGAGGCGCGCTCCTCGCTGTCCTTCAGCCCCCCGACAGGGCGCGGTAGACGCACACAAGGGTCAGCACTCACGGCGTATGTCACAGCTTTCCAAACGAGGACAGGTCAGGCCGCTTCTGTCATTTGGGTTTGGATCCAAACTCAAGCTCAGACGTGACGTTTAGGGGGAGCGCTCACTACTGCGACGTTTGGGGGGAACAACAGTCGTTTCTTTTTCTAATTCTTGTGTGTGTTTTGCATATGAAGGGGTTTCTGTGGATAAGACAAATAAACAAACGGCCTCTTGGTTGAAAATGTCAACGAGTCAAATTGGACTCTTCGGTCCGACCATGAACTAACCCAATGTGTTTGTCCTTCTTCTGGGTTGTCATCGGCCTCACCTCACCATGCTTCAGAAGACATGCTTATTCCTACTCTTATTACCTGTAAGTAGAGCCTTCATATCAGCACCAACCCCTCTCTCAGCCCACCCTTTTAACTTTGGATGTCTGCTTGAATTTTGTCTTCTTTTATTATTTTACTGTGTTTTACTTGTCTCGTGCAGTTTTCCCTCACTAATTGTTTCTGAACATGTTCCAGAAGGCCTGAAGACATCACGACCGTGCTTACAGAATATTTTAGACGTTTTACCTGTGCGCGCACTTGAGGAGCCAACTAAACGCTGGTGCCAGGCTGAGGCGTAGAGCCCGCCCAGCTTGCGAGCACAACGCAGCCTTTGTCGTCTGGCCGCTCTGACAAAAGTAAACTCCTCTTTGAGCCCCCGCGCCAGAC
This sequence comes from Lagocephalus sceleratus, assembly GCA_911728415.1. Lineage (NCBI taxonomy): Eukaryota > Metazoa > Chordata > Actinopteri > Tetraodontiformes > Tetraodontidae > Lagocephalus > Lagocephalus sceleratus. Next base: position 1,145,479 of record CAJVRN010000141.1, read on the forward strand.
CGCTGTCGCTCCGTTTGGAAGGAGGTGCACGCAGACGTGTCACCTACGTCCTGGCGGTCACGTACGCGGCGTCCAGACGGGCGCAACGGTGCCGTTGAAGGCCCCCGTAAGTCGGCCCTGGCCGGCCCCCCGCCCGCTCGGGGCCCAGATGGAGGCGTGATTGAGCATCCCATTGGTGCTTTCTGCGTAATTTGCGAGCTTCGACTGAAAAAGGTGGGGATAAGTCAGCGTTATCTTCCACGCCAAGTGGCCATTTTCCTCCCCAAGCAGCTCTGATGACGCGTAGCTGTACCCAAGTGCCAAACCCGCGCAGGTGCACCCCCCCCCCAAACACACAAACATGCACTTTGCTGCCCAAGCAAACCTATAAGTCCCCGTAGATAAGTTCTAAAACCCCCTAATCTCCTTCAAAGCAATTGGCCATTTTTCACTTGCCAACACATAAAATTTCCGCCCCCCGGCTCGAGGCTGTTTGACCCGCGCAGGAATGACACTTTAAAAGGTGGCATCAGCCGCTGAAGGTCTGCAGCTTTTCTAACTCGCTGCTGTATTTCAAATCTGGCAAATCCATCAAATGCCAGCTCCCCCTTTGTTCATCGACACACAAAACACCCCAACAGGTAGAGTTCATGCTCGGCTTCAGAGCAGACGAATTATTCCAGCAGAACACAAAAAGAATAAACAGCTTGCAGTATCGGATGCATAGATTTTCTCTTTGTGCGCCGGCGTCTAGCATCATCTCTGATATTCACCTTCATATCGTGGATCCTATGAATCAATATTTTCATCTGCTTGGCCTTTCTGCAGTGGAAAACTAACAGAGTTAAAGGCACCATGCAGCGTGATGTGAGTGGGTATAATTCAGTCTGGTTCATCCCCAGTGCAGATAATAACCAGCGCATGTAGCCACTCTGTCATCCCATAATAACATTCAATAAACAGCCATTTAGCTTCTCTCTCCCACTCCCACCATTTAGTGTGTATCTTACTGTATCTGCTGAAGTCTCAGCGCATCTTATTTTCAAGTTGGATCCAATAGCAATATCCAGGGCAGTAATCTGAGTATTTACCTGATGATTTTGCTAATATATCTTAATAAGTGGTGATTAGATTTAATAGGTCTGTACACAATTCACAAGACAAACACACACACTCTTTCTTTATGATCATCTTACTTACATGTGAAACGTTAATACTCAGAACATGTTAAAATGGTTAACATTACCAGGGACAAGAGGTAGAAGGCAGCCCCAAAGCCCTGAACACACACACAGCCCCAGGATGTTTACTGTTAGATGACAGGGGGGTTTAAATCCGCCCCCCCCACTCCTCCTTTAAATCCTGCAGCCGCAGATGAAAGGTGGTTCTCGCCTCGGCCCTGCAGGCTCCTCTGCAGCGGTTGTCGTCCCAAAATGACTGAGTGACTTCAGGGATGCCTTCAGGACGTGTGAGCGATCAGGCGGTCACGTGTGACTGCAGGGGCGGAAACACACTTTTCACAACGTTTACAGTCCCACATATTATCAGGAAATATTCGCGGAAGAATGTTTCCGTGTTTCTAAAGGCGCCGCATTGGTAGACAGACACAAACAACACAAACGATTTTATATTTTTACAAGAAAAAGCAACAAAAACGGAAAAATAAGAAAAAAAATAGCAAAAAATAGCAAAAATAGATTCTTGATGATGCCGATTCTCAGTATTGTCAGTAAGAAAGTGAAGACAAACAAACATGAAATCATCAACATTTAGTCGTCTAAATGTTGAGCTGTCGTCATCACACTTAGGCACACCAGAGTGCGTCTACACGTGTCCCACGTCCCACGCCAGCGTCGGTCCTGACGCATGCGGCGCTCTCCTGGGTGCCCGGTGGCGAAGGCGGGCGCTGCCTCCATCAGGAGAACCTCAGCGCTTAACCAACGACCACGCCGACACTCATCAGCGAAGGATTACGCACTTTAATTCGGCACTTATGCTATGAAACCAATTTGTCTCCCCAACTAGTCCATTAAGAGGACGGATGTGTGATAGTTGGACACGTCCAGATGAGACACACACACACACACACAAACGCTTTTCTGCTGCTTCTTCACCTCTTCACTGCTGCTGCTGCTCTCTTCACCCCTTCATCCTTCTTCCTCCCCCTCTCTCTACCTAGTTTCTTTTTTTCCGGTCCCTCTTTCTTTTTCTCTCATCAGTTCCATTTGGCTTTTTTCCACTCTGCTGACCCACTCCTACTCGTCTCCTGCCCACTTCCTGTCAGAGTGCAGTGAGATAACCAGGAATAGGTCACTAAGCCTCGGTCGCACACAAAGATTTCAGCATCCCTGGCCGTGATGTGGAGCGCGAAAAAGTTGAATCTGGGCTTGACGGAGCAACAGAAATTGTTTTTCTATTCTGCATCTATTTATGGGATCCTATCTTGTCAGGTCTTTGCAGCCAGTTTAAGTTATTTATTTTATTTAAGTAATTAAGAGCAAACATAACGCCAGCCTTCCTCTCACAGCTCTACCGAGACACTTGCAGCAATGAGAATGAAAATAGTTCCATAAGAAACATTTTCTTTTCTTTTTGACGGCCCATTTAATCACTGGCGCACACACACACACACACACACACACACACACACGCGCGTGGCCACAGACACACACAGGAATTGTGTTCCTATTGAATGCTTGTGCACACCTCTGCTCCAGCCATCCAACACCATTTCCTTTTGTGCTGCGGGCAGTTGCTCCTGTTGTTTCAGCAAAGCAACAAAGTACTGTTGCACTTCGGGGGGTTTGGGGGTTGGGGGGGTCATGTTTTACTTCACTGCAATGTTGACGGATGCAGTGTGCCACATGTCAAACAAACCAGTAAGAATCCAGTCCAACGTTCGTCCTCAACACAACTGAGAGTGCTGGAGTTAAAACCTGTACCCATAAAAGGGTTGTTGAGTTGTGTCCTCATCACAAACTGATACATCACCACTTCAGTCATGCTCTAATTTATCCTTATTTTGTAGATGCCAAGTTCAGAATGTGCTTCCAGGGATAATTTACCTTTCAGAGAGATGCTGCAGGGTTGGTCAGTGTTTTGGAGGCGCACAGAGGCTGATCAGCATCGTGATAGGTCACGCCCACTCACAGGCCGATGTGCAACAGCACCAGCCAAAAACACCGAAGCGGCAGCACAAACAGACACGCAGAAGCACACGCGCACGCACGCTACTGCATAACAGCCGCGCAGCGCCAGCAGGGCGCTGTTCGTGACTAAATATCAAATACTTTTAGATAAGATGAAGACTGTGTTGGTGGCTAACGGAGGAGGTTTCTGTTCTTCCATAAAAAAGTGTGAGGTGAATTTTGTGACTCATCTGTTGCTGATACACGTATTAATAACCTGCAAGCGCAGCCCGCAGCTCACTCGCAGACCTCTCAGTGATGTCCGACAGCCAACACGGACCCTTACCCGTGAACGATAAGGACATGTCCAAGTGTGCCCCGTTAACCTGAGTGCACATGATGAGGAAACTTGAGGTCATTAAGAACTCCTAAATGAAACGCTGTGACGTGTGTGACGGATACGTGTCATCCACTTGGAGTAGTGAGTAGAAAGACCCCCAGCCTGCTGGATCCATCAGCAGGGACGCAGGTAGAAAGACCTCATGACCTCATGACCTCCAGGAGGGAGGAGGGGCCAGCGGTGGAGACCCATTCAGAGACGTCACACCCCTCACCAACCTCATGAAGGACCAGGAGCCTCACGTACTGACCGAAGCCCCCCTGAAGCCTGAGACAAGGCCCTCACCCACCAGAGAAACACAGACCCCCACCCACTACCGTGAGACCAGAGGTGTGATGGGTGGTGTGGGTAGAGGGCTCCTCTCGTCCTCTTTCACAAACACACACCCTCGACCCTGCGTTTCATTTTCTTTCACACTGACCAGTGGCCATAGGAGCTGGTAAGATGTGACGTAGGCATGGCAACGGTGGACCATCATGACTTGACCTCAGCATCCGAAGTAACAGTAAAATGGAGGAGATGTTCCTGGGGTGACAAAACGGAGGTGGAAGGTTTAAGGGTTAGGATTAGTGGAACACAGGAAACGAAGGCTCTGGTGAAACATGATCTTATCTCCTGTTGCTGAAGCTCTTCTGTCCTCTTCCACTGAAGAAGACCTCTCTGCATCCTTCAAGGTCCCACTGTCCCTCCTCGCTTGTGTAGAAGACCAAGCGCTTGGACCTCAGCATCAGTCCATTTCTCTGAGTTGAAGAACGGCCATTCTGAAAAAAAACAGAGTTTGGCTGTTGGAGGTAGACCTAGGTCACGAGGGTTTCTAGGATAGCGAAGAAGAGTTATAAACAGCTCTAGGAACTACGGTCAGAGCAACTAAAACTCCTGAAGTCTGTCCGGTCAGAAAGGAAGAGAAACAAAAGTTCATCGGAACTGCAGAAATATCCTCCACAGCCTCCTTCTCTCGTGACTTGGCAGGCGCTGTCAACCATATCTGTGGGCCGTTGCTTTTGTGATCAAGCAAAGAGCGCAACTTCATCTGTCAATGTAAAACTAATTCATCAATATAGAACTAAATCATCAATGTAGAACTAATTCATCAATATAGAACTAATTCAATGTAAAACTAATTCATCAATATAGAACTAATTCAATGTAAAACTAATTCATCAATATAGAACTAATTCAATGTAAAACTAATTCGTCAATATAGAACTAATTAATCAATGTAAAACTAATTCATCAATATAGAACTAATTCATCAATGTAGAACTAAATCATCAATGTAGAACTAAATAATCAATGTAGAACTAATTCATCAATGTAGAACTAAATAATCAATGTAGAACTAATTCATCAATGTAGAACTAAATCATCAATGTAGAACTAAATCCATCCATCGCTTTCTGCCGCTTGTTCCTCCACTAAATTTTTGATTTTTTTTTTTTTTCACTAAATCATCATTGAAAAACTAATATGAAATTTGGAGGTTATTAATTTACATTGTGTTGCATAGCTGATTTGCTCCTAAACCATATCTAATTTTGCAAATTATTGTAAATTTTGTGACTCTCTTTAACATTAAATAATAGTATTTTCTGGATGAATCTTTGTATAGATTTAAAATTAGATTTCTTGTACTGTTTTCATCGAGTTAAATAAGCCTGAGGTTTTATGAGCACGGCGGACTTTGGAGTTCTTATCTTACCTGAGCTGCCACCCTGGCTACAGCGACTTATCCTCCAGTGTCTGAAGTCATGCTGGAAAATCTCCAGGACACAAAGTTTGTTGATGTCCATCAAGCTGGAGGAAGCCTTTGGACAGCAGACGCTCTCACTTAGAGGTGGTTCTGATACGTGAGCCAAATTATTATGAATGATTTTAGTGATAGAGCAACTTCAATTTAAGTACACTGAATACACAAAAACACTCCCCAAACAACACGAGTCGATGTAACAAGTCCAATCTGGATTGTAGATGCAGCGTAGACACACAGTGTCTCTGAGGGTTCTCTGTCCCTGTCCCATGGTTGTGCCTTGGCTTCATTCATGTCCCTCCTACACTAATTCTGTTGATCCCTGATCATTGTTGCATCCTCTTTTTGTTCTCCATCTATCGATTCTAAAATGTTCTTCACGTCTGTTGTCTCCCGTCCGTGCGTGACCGGACCACCACAGGAAGTTGGCGAAGAAGCAGAAGGAGACCGCCAGCAGCTCCACCCAGCAGAGGGAGATGGGCCCGGTGACCACGGCCGACAAGAGCACCACCAAAGTCAGCACCCTTCACAAGGACGACCCCTTCTCCACCTCCAACCAGGACCTCAACGGATTCAGTAAGAGATCACCTGGCGGTGTTCTGGCCCCGACGGGGACCTGATGTCAGCCATAATTGCCTTCAGACACCCTGGAAGAGGGTTTTAGCATTTTATGTTCAAGTGCTGCTCCGGGATGTGCGCGGAGCCTCGAGGCCTCGCTCTTTAAGATGACCCACAAACGTCGATGTCATGTGACTGAAGCTCACAAGCGAGTAGCCAATTGGCCATTTGCAGCTGAGCCTAAAGAGCAGATGCTGACAGGTGCCGCAGGTCTGCTGAAGGTGTGTGGGCGTACTCGAACAACACCCGAGGGTACGTCTCGCTCACTTCAATGGGACGCAAGGGGCTGTGACAAAATATCAATATCTGATGAGTTAGGATGACAGGCATCCAAATCTGCACACCAGGCTCCTTTCTAAGTGTCTGTCACAAGTGCTGCATCTCCAATTATATTAAGAAGCGAAAAACAAACCTCACAAACACACACAGACATAATTGGACCTGGAAAAATGCTGACACAATGTAGTAGACTCAATAATATTTCAGAGATGGGCCCCCACACAGCAAATGACCTTTTGTGTTATTGCATTCTCACCGTGTCACCAGTTACCTTCACAGAACATTGCTGTCAAAGCAGATTTCTTTTTGGTATGCACTCACACAGCTTACTGTATTAAAGTCTTTTCGCACCACATTAGCATAATGTGCCAGCATGCATGATATGAGAGGGATTTTATCAGCGGAAAGAAGAAAATATGTTGCATCTTGAGGTACGGGGGGAAAAGCAAAGAGAAATAGAGCCGCAAACAGAGCATCAGCCACAGTCAGGAGGTTGATGTCTTCATGTCAAACCCCAAAACGTGACGTCAGACTTTCCTTCATCAAGTCAATCAAGAGCTTGTGGCACCAGCGCACTCTGCTGCCTTTATTACCTGCTGTCAGCTTCTTATCAGGGCTGCAGGGGGGAGCCTGGTCACACCAGCTCACCCACGTTTGTCTTCTCCGGGCTACAAATTACTTTTGCAAATTGCTCGGCCACTCTTTTGTATTTGAGTGTGACAGGAAAATTAGTTTGCAAATAATCACTGGGTGGCTGACTCAGACAGTGGCTGTCCAATGATCAAACCACTGTTCAAGTAAATAAGTAAACTTTAGTTATAGAGCACTTATCCCAGATAAAACCGCCATTTTATCTGGAATAAGTGCTTTAAAATTCAGGAGCGGGTAATGGAGGAGAATATATTAGAAAATAGTGCAAATCACACAGACCACAATTAAAATAACAAATAGCGTACAATTATGATAAAAAGAGCATTCCACAGTCGAGCAGCGACGCACAGAAGCGACAGGCCTCCTCTTTCAGATCGGGTTTGAGGCACCAGCAGAAGGTTTTGTCCCGAGGAACCATCAGAAGGGCAGAACTGGTGTGGTGTGCGTTCCTGTTAAGAGCCTGGCTGCTGCATACGGAGTCATCTTTAGTTTGTGTAATGAGCCCTTGTTCAAACACATTACCAGGGATTTGTGGTAATCTAGGCTGGAGGATACAAAAGCTTGGAAGATCATCTCGAGGTCCAAAGGTGAAACAGTGTTTTTCAGCTTAAGATGTTTTGATGAAAAAGCTGATTTCTCAAATGGCGCCGCAGGAACATTGAACACTACACGACACCCCGAGGTGCCCGGCGGTCACCTCTACAGGGGTTACCTGGTGAAGGTAGTCATCATTATGGGCCAAATCGGTCTCTTTTTTAAATACTATTACATTTTAATAATTTATTTTACATTTTCAATTATTTGTTGACCATTCTGGCTGATGAAGGTGAGCTTCTGCACCATCTATAAATGAACCACATATCTCGATTTAGTCTGCACGGAATAGACAGAACACATTTTTGTCAGCTGCTAAGAGGGAACATATATATAAAAACCACTGAACCTTGTTCGGTCTGCAGCACTGCTCCTGACCCGCAGAACCCTGTCCAGGTTAAGAGTGTAATTTAGTTGTGTCAATTTAACAGCCTGGCAGATGATAGTATCATTGAGCTTTACAGGGGGCGTCCTAAACGAGATGTCCACCAGCATGTTTACGGCTTCAGCTGAACAACAGCACAAACTCTTCAGAAAGAAAAAATGTTGTTTTATTTCCTCCTGCAATCTCAAAATACGCCAAAAAGACCTGCGCTGAACGTCCACAACCTGCAACGGGGACATCAGACAGTCCATTAAAAATCAATTCCATGAAGGATTTTATTGGGTTCAGGTGGACCGTGGTCAGGGAGAGCTTCACCGCTGCAGCTGTAGCATCCACGTCAGCCAGGCTCGAGAGGACTCGTGCTGAATGAAGATATGTCCTTCCTGTCACGGTGTCCTTATGGCCAGATACAAAGGGATAAAGACAAATTAGAGTTTATATCCTGTTCACATATATATATATATATATATATATATATATATATAATGAAAGATATCTTTCATTTTAGATATCTTTCATTTTATGGTGTGAGCAAACCTGCTGGACAACAGGACAAGAGGACAAGAGGACAAGAGACCTGGAGATGTTCAACAAACGTGACTTTATGACCTTTAACCCTCAGACCTTGAACATTCAGTCAGACAGGAGCAGGGTTGATGCAGATGCGAGCGGGTAAACGTGAGGCTGCCCCTTTGAGAGGTGGCAGCCATCAGAGCAGGGAGCACAGACAGTGTGTCTGAAGCGTGTAGAGAAGGACACACATCATCTTTGCGTTGGATTTAAATATGAATTATTAAAAAAGCAACTTGGACTGATTGTGGTTGTTAACTGCTCTTTTCTTCTCTTCCGCCCCTCTTCTCTACTTGACCCCTTGTTCACCTTTTTCTATTCTCCTCTCTCACGCCTCTCCTACCACCTACCCCTCGTCTTCTTACTTCCCCATTTCTTTTGTTTCTCTGTCTACCTTTTCCCTTATTTGCTTCCTCTTTGTGTTTTTTTCTCCCAATTCTTCACCAATCTCCTACCTTCTGTCCCTTCCTTAGCCTCCCCCTCCCACTGCTCTTTCTCTGTGCAGGGAAGCAAAACGCTGCAGAGCAAATCCTTAGTGAATTCCTACTATTCAGGTACACAAGTGTGTACACACACATGCATGAACACACACGTCTCTGAAGCTGCTCTCAGCTCTGACTGACTGGCATTAAAAGCTGCAGACGTTCCTGCATCTGAAGCTGAAATGGACGTTCTTGCAGTCTTTCGTTTTACTTGAATTCTCACGTCTCATTTGTTCACATCATATTTAATAGAATTAGACCGAATCTGTCCCCAAAACCTGCCACCAAGCCTCGTTGGGGGATTCACACTTTCCCTGGAATGTTGTTGCAATAACATTAACGCTGCTCTTCTCTCCCTCTCGGATGTGCAGTGTCCAAAGAGCCAGTTCCAGCCACCACGTCTCTGGGTAGGTACCAGCTCTGCTCACAGGGCACCATCATCACCCCCGTCCTCTCCCACCGTGTCTCCGTCCTTTTGCCCTTGTTTGTCTGAACCGTGGACTGGTTGGAGTTTGTCTTTGTTTGGGAGTCCTGTGTGCTCTGGCCAGTGTTGGGACACACACACACACACACACACACACACACACACACACACACACACACACACACACACACACACACACCCAGACTGTGATGAAGCCTGGTACACTTCCACAGCCTCTGTTCACTCCTGCCATCTCTCAGCTTGAGTCTTATTCTCCGCTACTGGTGCGAGTGTCTTACACTTTCGTTTGATTTCTATAACATCAAAGGATCCTTTCTGACCTGATGTTTTATGACATGAGCCTCTCTCATTTCAGTAAAAACTTTTCTCAAAGCCGCAGTTGCCGAGGCGCTGAGCCCGCCATCATGGGTGCTTTTGTTGATGTCGGCCTCCGCTTTTAAAGCTGCTTGATTGTATCTCCATTTCTGCTGCGCGCCTTTTTTCCCTCTCTGTCATTTCTTGATGCACATCAAAGCATGATGAAGCAGAAAGCAGAGGAATGCTCCAGTGATCTCCGCAGTGGCACAAGTTTACTGTTGTACGTCTCCCCACAATGATGTTAACATCTCGTGGAGCCATCTGTTATCTCACAGAAGTTTGATGAAAAGAGACAAGTGATACAAATGCAAGCTTTCATCGTTGCAGAAGAGCAACAGTCACAACACTGACGCGCCTCCTACAGCGTGCACATCCAACTCAGAATCCCCTTATTTCTCCTGTAAGATTGCTTCTATCCCATAATACCTTCCTGGATTTCTCCTGTAAATTCCTGATCCCATCTGTCCTTCATCCATTCAACTATATACGTTTGATGCGAGCAGCGGGGGGCATCTCCATGACTTTATTGATTAGAGCAGAAAATTGCCGGAGCCGCTAACAGCACAGCTTCATCTTGTTGATCACGATAATCACGAAGGCGGGGGTGTCCAAAGTCTTCCACAAAGAGGCGTCTTTTGTTCCACCCGAGCAGCAGCACACCAGATTAGACCCATTTAATCGACTAATCTGAGTCTTCGACAGCTGATTGGTCAAACCGTGCGTGCTTGAATGGTTGAAGTGGAGTTTGGACATCCACTAAGGACAGAGACGGAGACATTAAATAGTTGTGCAGGAGGCAAGAAGCAAGGCCCCTTTAGCTCGTGTGTACCTGCCCGTCTGACACATGAAATGTGCTGTTGATTTGCTTTTATTTGCACTGTTCACCCTCACTCCCTCTAGTGGAGCAGCACAGCCTGCCAACAGCTCATCCAGTCCCCTGATAAAAGAGTGCTCTCTTGGTACAAAGCTACCAACAAACCTCAACGCCTCAACATGTGAAGAGTTTTCAAAGCAGGAGGGAGACAATAACATGAGCGGAAGCAGCCGTGTCCGAAGCCTCTGCTCTTTTATTCCATTGTTTTTGGAGGTGGCCTTCAAGGACAGCGCATGCTCGCCGGGAAACATTTCACTCTCCAAATATTTGGATAGTTTTCAGTGCCATTTAGGCTTTGAAAGGCACCAAAGTCTGTTTTTCAATAGCCTGAAGAAAGAAAGCAGGGTGAAAAGCAAAAGTTGTTAAGACGAGAGTGAAAGAGGCACTACAGATTGACGGATCAAAGCGGGGAGACGGAGCTTTGCTAAATCCAGTATGCAGCGCAGAGCAGGGTTTAGCTGGGCGTGCACGTGTGTGTATAGGTGTGTGTGTCTGTGTGTGTGTGTCAGTCCATCTTGACTGATCCTGGCAACTTCAAAAGGGTTTATCGAGGGTTTCAGTTTATTTATTTCTTTTTCTCCACGTCTCGGTTCAGCGTTTGGTCGTAGCTGTTTGCGTGCGAGGTGGATGATGTCGACGACGGCCTCCGCAGGAGACTGAGGGAATTCTGGAATTCTGGTGGACGTCTTTTTATTCAGCCATGGCGATATGATTTTGTTGAGGCCACCCTGGGTCCATGTGCATTTACACCTGAAGCGCAGCGTCCACGTGCATCAAATACACGCAGACTCAGCATGTGAGGGTGCACAGAGGACATGCCCAGACCCACAGAGTGTACACTGATGCCATGTAAATCCGGCAGATCAGGAGAAAGCCACTGCAGTGTAGCGCACAATTCATGTGCAAACACGTTTTCCTCTAAAGATCGATGCGTCGGACGCTGATGTATTTGAAGCGGTGTGCGAAGCGTGCGTCAGCTTTTCTGCTCCACCAAGGACAGCCGTCCACCGGGGTTAGCCCCGAAGACGTGCTTCCTCTATTGATCAGGGGCTTTTTGTGGTTGATGAGGATATGAACACCAGATAGCTCTCGCGCTAAGGTGTCCCAGACAGCTACAAGGGTGAGCTGACAAACAAGATTTCCCAGGAAGGTTGAAGGGAATGTCTGGGAGACAAAACCTGCGCGCAAGGGTGCAAATAGACTTGATGGAGGAGAAGGGAAGACTGGATATTACAAGTAGTCAGTAATAAAGTAAAAGATGGCCCTTACTTTAATCTGGGGCACTTGGAAGTGCTGAAAAAACTGCAGCATTTAATGAGGAAACAGAAAGCAGCTCCGCTCTGCCAGAAGTGCCTCTAATGTATTTCCATGGTTATTTCAAATTCCACTGCACATTAAGCTAAAGTAGGAAGGTTGGTGCACAGAAGGTGTGGATCACGAGCAGCTCCGGCTCCGTTTGCACGGCCCTGCCTGCACGGGGAACCGTTCCTTTTTCTTTTGCAGCATTAGCGAAGGACAGCTTGACTGGGCAGGACTTTGATTATGGCTAAAGGTAGTCATTTCTTTGGCCATAATGTGGCAGTGCCAGGACATTGACAGTGAGGGCAGCTTTGTGAATGTACTTGTGAGTCATTTTAACCTTTGTTGACTGAAGGACAGTCAAGCCTTTTCTCCATAGTGACTGCCTGCTTATACAACACGTGACCACATCAGTCCTGTGCTACTCAATCAGACCATCTTACTTATGCAAGCCCATATTCCCTTTCCCCCACTTCCTGTATGTTCAGTGCTCCACTTCTCAATCTGAACAGTGTTCAAAAGTTATCACATAATCACATTTTGATTCCTTTCGCTTCATTTAAAATGTTCCGTGGGTTTAAAGTCTGGCTGTGTTACACTGAGTCAGATCAAACTACCCGAGAGGAGAAAAGAAACCTTGATATTAACAATTCTACTTTGTATTATATTGTTGGAGGAGGTAATAGACACAAGCCACACTCTCCAGACTCTGATATTGACGCTATTAAATCCCTCTTCTGATAAATGTGATTTTAACACCAGCTTTTTCAAGTTCTCTGGTACATGTAGAAATGGTCTCCCTGAGCAGCATTCTTCACTGGAGCTGATGGTTCAGCACAATAATTTTACATAATGTGTCCCTGAGGCAATTTTGGAAAATTTGGAACAGAATAAGTTATTTTAAAAAGCGATATATTTATATAACATATTTCACTCACGACTCAGATGTGTGAGACACGCCAGTTCACTGATCTGTGAGCTGATTTTTCTACATCCGTTGGAAGAAAGTTGATTCAGTTTGTGCTTCGTGTGCCGTATAAAAACAGATACCCCCCCCCACTTCTTTGGTAGTGCATGTTAACATACTGAACGGCAGGAGAAAAACAGCGCATATCTTCCTAACAAGCGTAATACGACTCAAGTACAGAGGCATGCCACAGCTTTCTGTCTGTCTGTCTCTGCGTTTCTCTCCTTATCTAGTCTGAGCAGGGGAGGACTGAGTTCCTGCTAAAAAGGCGTGTTTCCTCTGATTTTACCTGGTCTGGCTTCTGTCACGCTGCCAGATGACAGATCTCTTTCTCTCTCTGTCTCTACACACACACACACACACACACACACACACACACACACACACACACACACACAGTCATTAAACTGTCATGCTGTTTACCGAGTGTGTCAGGAAACCATCTTGACCAGTTGATCCCTTTAACCTGTAACATTCGTCTCAGCTTCTGCACATTTTCACCGTCTCGTTTCCGCTCTTGTTGTCTTCTCTTCTCGTAGGTGGGTTTTAATTTTGTTTTGTGGTTTCCTCTCTTTTCACACTTTGCCTTCTAGAGATGAAATTTAAATAATGGAGTTTGTTATAGGCGCTGTATTTATTGAGAAGGCCATCGAACTGTGTTTGGGGACCTTTGCGCCGCACATACCAATGACCATTGTGCGCTATTACTCAACTTGGTGGGAGGGAAAAAATCAGATGTGCATGACAATCACTCAGTTACTGGTGCGTATCCATGAGGGTGTGACTGTAGAGGAATAATAAGAGCTTAGGGAGAGCAGGTAGCTCTGTACACGACACTTGTGTCCAGACGGGTGCACTCGATGGAATGTAGAGTCTCGGAATCCTCGGAGAGCAAAGACACGGACAGGAGTCTGTTTCAGTGGGGCAGACTGGGTTAACTGGTCAGTAGCACTTGCTGCTGTAAAGAGTTCAGAGTAAAATATCATTCACTTTTTGCAGCCCTCAGTCTAGTATTTGGAGCAAGCGCAGCAGACTCTGGCAGCTCTGAGACCCCCTGGCTATCAGCACCCTGTGGATGTGCCAAAGCAGAAGCATCAGAGTATCCGCCTGGACGTGGAGCTGTGAGCCAACAGACACAAAACACCTGTAACCCTGGCTTGTGACACACGCCCCCTGAGCCAGAAAATCACACCCGTGATGAGATAAACACATTAAAATGGGAGGTTTTCAACTTCACCAAGTAAGAAAAACATCTGCAAATAACAGGAACAGCCGAACTTGTCGACAGGCCATTTGGGGGAGACAGTCACTGCCAGCGGCGAGGGAGCGAGGGCTTTTCTCTGAGGTGATTTGGTGGATGTAAATTGACTTTATGTGTGAATGTGTGTGAGAAGGGTTGTTTTTGTATGTTGGCGCTCTGATGAGCTGCCTACTTGTCCAGCGTATACCCTGCCTGTCGCCCAAGGGCAGCTGGGATAGGCTCCAGAGTTATACGAGCTTTCAAAAATGCCTTCCTTAGACCGTCCAGTAGGGTCTCCCAAAGGTTTGGAGCCTGAATTGAAAGGCTCTCTCGTAAAATATGTCCTACCTCAATTAGAAACTTAGAAATTTAAATGTGTTAGGTGCCCAAGGTGGAAATAGGAAGCCGTCTCTCCAAGGCCAGCCCTCGGGTGTAGCAGTGAATCTATCAGAACACTAACTTCAGGAGCCAGACCAGCTCCCAGGCCCCAACCACGGACTGTGCAGGTACAGGATGTGAGAGCGCAGCAGGCACCAGCAGCTACACCTGGTGGGAAGGAGCTCAGGACCTCGTCACCATCCCAGCCCGAGTGTACCCGTCGCTCAGTTGCACCCGCATCGGTCATCACCTGGAGCGGCTGGTCTTGGGTCAAAGCCTCCCAGCCTCCATCGACCTTCACCAGTTTGCTTACAGATCACGCAGATCTCCTGGAGATGCCGTAGGCATCACTCTCCACCCAGCTTTGTCAGGATGCTCTTCATTAACATCAAACTGTTGGCCTTGGACTCCACCCACTCTCTGCTCCTGCAACAGTCAACTAGGACCCCCCCTCCTATCCACCGGCACATTGAGGACCCTCCACGAGGCTGCTGAGTCCACAGCCAACCAAACCAGTGACTGCCGTGGGGCTGATCACTGGAGGCCAAGAGTCCTGAGCCTGTCTGACTTGTGTCACACTAACAGCTTGGGTCTGAACTCCACAAAGACCACCGAGATCATCCTTAACTTTGGGAACCATCGGGCAGCTCGTCCCCCCTCTCTTCATCGACTCCATCAAAAGGGAGCAGGTCTTCGCCTTCCTGGGCACCGTGATCTCGGCTGAGCACGTGCATGTTCTCGGGAAGTCCTCAGGAACACTGATGGAATAAGAAGCTGAGGGGGGCCTTCTAGGTGTCTGCACCCCAACGTCGATCCTCCACTGTGCTGCTGCTCCAGATAGAGGTCCAGACCCCCACCCCCCTCGCTGACAGACACCCAGATGTCTTCAGGCTTTGGACCTGGTCCATCTGCCCTCTCTTTCCCACAAGCTGCCACCACACTGAACAAACACACGTGCTGGCCAACGTGCAACATCTCCAGCGCACACAAACACAAACCAAGAGTGTGCGTCAGTGTCACTGTCACTCTATTCCCCTCTAGTATCTCCAGCACTACTCCCCTCCTTTGTATATTGGATTCCTCTTATTATTTTTAAGGAGATAAGAATGTGCTAATGTGACACCGTCTTAAGGCTGCTTTATGAGTGTCATTGTTCATCGCGCTGTACGAGACAATAAAAGGGATTTTCATGTGATGGATTCTGATTCTGAGCCGGGACATCAGTGTAGCTCCGCCGGAGAATCGCAGACAGCAGTCTCGCCCGCGGGAAGTTAAAAGATCCTGGATATGAGAGGGACTCACAAGGCTGAAGAACAAGCAGGAAATTCTCCAGATGAGTTCTGAACCTCAACCAGTGACAGTTACCAGTCCTTGCGTCACGGAAACCAGTGATGCAACTGTGGCCGCTGTGGCCAGATCTGTTGTTGGTGGATATTCTGTTTGTTAGCAGCAGAGTCAAGAGCTTTACAGACTCTGAGACTGATGAACACATGAACGTTACACGGACGTGGTGCGACAATAGACTTATTACAGTCCCACTCTGAGGACCAGCCATCCATCACTCACTCTCAATAAAGTCACAGGATGGGAGAAAAACTCGTATATCACACTGCCAAGGATGGAGGACTGGATTATCATATACATTCACTTAGACTGGCCTTCGCACGCACACACACACACACACACACACACACAGCACTTCATTTTATTATCCTCCCCCTTTTATCATCACAAGCTACACTCACTGACTGCTCTTCATCTTTCTCAGTCTTCATCACCCTCGTTCTCTCTTTCAGAGGTGTGTCAGCCTCAACCATCACAGCCTCGTGCCTAATCCCAACCTCTACCCTCACCTTAACCTAAACCCAATCCTCCCCTGCACCCTGACACCACGTCTCAACCCCTCAATCGGCCTGGACCAGAGAAACTCTCCTCACTTTGCCAGGAAAATTTAATTATAGTCCGTATTTTCCGGACTATAGGACGCATTTAAAATCCTTAAATTTAGTCCAAAATGTAGGGATTTAAATTTGTGCGCTTTATAATCCAGTGCAGTTTATGTATGGATTAACTTTGGTTCTGCTTACTGACATCAAACCTATTCTAAAATATTCAGAAAATGTAAATATAAAATGTTTCAGTACAGTACAAAATAAACACCAAAATAAAGCGTGAGTTTTCCGACTGTTTTGGTTCACTTAATGTGAATTATAATCCGGTGCAGTTTATGTATGGAAGAGCAATCGTTCAGACCTGTTTTGGCAGTGCTCCTGATGGTCCAGAAAATACAGTAGTCTTCACTAAAAGACACAAATAGACACACACACACACACACACACACACACACAAACCTTTGTTACTCGGAAGTCAGTACATCTCCCCATTAGCAAAGAGACGTCTTCATCATATTCAGTGTTGTGGAGCCGAGGCCGCGCGTCCATTTCATGCCTGACTTAAGGCTCACATGACCTTGCACACACACACACACACACACACACACACACACACACACACACACACACACACACACACGCACACACACACACACGCATACACACACACACACACACACACACACGCGCTAGAGAGAGCTTGGTACTTATGGTATACCACATAGCCCATGCTTGACGCTGTGGTGGTGTGAGGCTGATTATTCTCTGTATCATGGTTAATCTCAACAGACTGGTCTCACTGGTCATACTGGTCACACTGGGTACACTGGTTGCACTGGTCAGACTGGTCAGACTGGTCACACTGGTCACACTGGTCAGACTGGTCATACTGGTCATACTGGTTACACTGGTCAGACTGGTCAGACTGGTCATACTGGTTACACTGGTTAGACTGGTCAGACTGGTCATGCTGGTTACACTGGTCAGACTGGTCAGACTGGTCATGCTGGTTACACTGGTCACTCTCCACTCAACCGTGTGTTCTCAGAGGAAACAGCAGACATCAGGTTGTTCACTCCTCCCATGTTTAGTATTATTTTGCACTTTCTGTTCAGGGTGGCGAAAAATGAGATTTGGTGTTTCCTGCTTCTTCGGTTGAATATAAAATATAAAAACTTGAGGAAAGTTGGCAGCCAGAGACCCATTTAGACAGCTTGACTGGAGCTTAGAACATTAGCGAGTACGTATTCTTATTGGCAAATTATTTCAACTGGAAAGTGTAATAAAATGTTTACATGCAATTTGTTTCTCCACATTAGGGATCCTTTGCAACTAGAGCTCCTGTTAATGGTTTTTTATGGTTTTAATTAAGTGTCTCCATCTCAGGAACAGGTTGTTCTACCTCATCACAGCGGTGCAACATCAGACGTATTACCTTTAGTGTAATAAGAGCGGGACTCATGTCTGACTCTAATTTGTGGATTGAATGTCAATGATCATAATGTAGGTATTGTTTATTATTATTATTATTATTATTATTATTATTATTGTTATTATTATTATTATTATTATTATTATTATGTAACTTGAGATCAGCATCTTTCCTTTTCATGTCCTTTCTTTCCGCCTCAGAATGATGGTCAGTTGTGCTGATCGTCTGAGGATGGTCCCCACCTCTTTTCGCTCTTGGCTGGTTTTCCCCCTCTCTTGTGTGAAGTGATGCGCGTTCTTCGCTCACTTGTGGAGGTGCTGTTTGGATTATGCAGACGACGCGTGAGGTTAATGAATCCACATCTGTGATCAACATTAAACGCCGTCGTTAACAAAAGCCCGATTCGTACGGGTTCAACAGATTTTGTCTTTTCTTTTGAGTTTCTTTTTGGATTAATAGTTTCATTAATCATTTGAATTAATTAAGAAACTCTTCAGATGTTCAAGTCAAAGTCTTTGCTGCAGATGCACTTTTATATCGTTTCTTAAAGCCCCTTGTTTGATGCGGCTGCTGTGGTAACCGTTCACCAGCTATCAGAAGCACGAAGCCCCCGTGTTACGCCGTCGTCCTAACGACATGCGCGGAGGCTGGCTTTGGACCCGGGACGGCGTTGGTGTGGAGCCCTCTCACGACGGCCCAGTCGCGGCGCTCCAGCACGTAATCAGTCGAGGGTCGTTAGAGTCGCCCGCTAATGCGGCCCGAGTGGGGAACGCGCTAACGAGCGACAGCGGCTTCCGCAGATGGGCGGCTGGGGCCGTTCGCCATGGAGCGCGCCGACGGTCTCCCAGCGAGGCCAGATGGCTGATGGCTGGGCCGGTGACAGGGCGGGGTGTGGAGAACACGCCGAGCGCCGCGAGCACTTATCGGTTCATACGATTAGCGTCTTCTTGAGGCGCGTGCGATGAGCAGAACCTGTGTGCGGGGTCGGTGGTGGGGGTCGCTCTCCCTCAGGAGTCACGCCCTCTCTCTCTCTGTCCGTCCACAGACAGCAGCCAGCCCTCGCTCGCCCAGCCCTCCCTCACCCTGCAGAGCTTCCCGTACGGAGGCTGTGAGTCGGTGGAGATCTCCTACCAGAGCGGTACGTGTCCCGACGTCTTACCACACGGGTTCAAGGTCACTGCGGTAAATGTTGTTCTGGTGGTCCAGAGGTGCTGATGAGAAAGGATGGACTTGGATATGAGAGATGTTTACTGGAGAGAACAGTCAGGTATCAATCACATGCTGCAGATTGCCCGAGGGAGGTTTCTTGGTCCTGATGGTGAAGGTCTCCTCCAAAGTGCTTACGTGGGGAGCCCCTCATACATGGTCAAGTGAACACATCCTGGTCTGATGACCTCATAACACACCATAGCCAACCACATGGTACAGAGTCTGTTAGAAGAGGACCCGTGCACCGGTGGGCCCCTGGACTCCTCCACGGGATTTTCCCATCAGGAAAAACAAGACATTGAATCATGAGCACAGAGAACACGGGTACCAGGACACGCATGGAACATGACTGAGATGGTGTCAGGGTGGCTGTAGAACAGGTTAAGGCCTTAGTGGGGGAGGCCTTCAGAGAACGGGTACATGAGCTTCACACACACACACACACACACACACACACACACACACACACACACACACACACACACACAGAACAGGTGCATGAGCTTCACACACACACACACACACACACACACACACACATACACAGATATTTTGTACTTATGAGGAATGTGATTACAGACGTTGGAGACAACAGTACAGCGGCTAAGGCCTGCAGAGAACTGATACACAGGCTGCAGACACTACACTAGAACATTTTTATATGGAGTTGGCTGATCGGCCATTTGGTGAGTTTGTGAGCTCGCCAGAGACTTTGTTAATAGTAAACCTGATCAGACCAACATTTAGAGCTTTTATTTTATATTCTGGGGCCTCTTAGATGAGTCTCAGTTTCCTCAGTGCGACTCCCCTTCCTGAGGGTTTCTTATCGGTGTCCTCGTGAGGTGCTTTTGATGTGCTAGATGATGCACCTTTATTGTTTGACAGCCGGTGGGAGTGGATGCCTTCGCCAGGCAACCCTCCAGACAGCGCGTCTCGTCTGGGCACGCAGAGCTGACCTGAGCTCACCAGGCTTAATTATATCTGATTAACCCGATGCATAAAACAACGGGTCGCTAAATCAGTCATTGGATCATTTAGGCTGACATTTATCCCTTCAAACTTTGGTAGAACATTATCTCTGAGCACCAGCACTGCTCCGTTATGTCTCCGTGTTTAGAACAGGTGATAAAAGGTTGTTCAGCTGCGTTTATAGGAGGCAGTAACACGTATTCATGACATTACATTAATAGCTTTAGATGTCTTCAGATGAACTCTGCTGTGTGGATGAAGGGCTTGAGTCTATAAAAACACCTCAAGGTCCTGAAGCAGAACATTTAGCAGCACGTGCATCAACACTGGAGGAGCCCCCGCGCCGCCCCGCCGCGCCACTGCGGTCCATCTGAACCGTGACACTTGGATGTGGCTTCGCGGCTCTTCTGCTGACCAGCGTCCGTCTGCTGAGTCCCTCCATCTGTCCTCGCACGCCGGCCTCGCAGCACTCCTCCTCCTTTCTAATCCTTCGCTCCCTCCAGGTCAGTTCCAGGCCGGCCAGTTCCAGCCAGCCATTCGGGTTGCAGACCTCCTTCAGCACATCACCCAGATGAAGTGTGGGCAGGGCTACGGCTTCAAGGAGGAGTACGAGGTAAATCCTGCACACACACAGGCTGAGGGCTAGCCTCTAATTGTGTCCTGCACCGTGGCTGAAAGAGAGGAGAGCTGCTGCAGGACCGATCATGAATGTCAGTGGAAACTGAGCCTGACATCAGGAAGAATGAATCCAGAGTTTATCCAGTATTACGCACAATCTGGGGCCTGCATCACTGATTGTGACTCTCCTGTACTGGAGTGTGAAGCTGGGCAACCGACCCACAGCTTATGCAACTGTGTACATATATGCATGCAATAGCATCCTACAGAAAACACCCACCTGACGCTCCAAATATAGGCTTTCCCTGGTTTCATGTTTATTTTTTTAAACGCACTTCTACACATCCAGAAAAAGATACAAAATGCACGCGTGTGTGTGTGACTGTGTGTGTGTGTGTGAGAGTGTCTGTGTGTGTGACTGTGTGTGTGTGACTGTGTGTATGTGACTGTGTGTGTGAGAGTGTGTGTATGTGTGTGTGAGAGTGTGTGTGTGTGTGTGTGTGTGTGTGTGGTGTGGGGGTGAAAGCTCTTGTCTGACCTCTTTAAACCCTAAATGGACTCAGAGAGTAATGTTCTCTACTGTTCCCTGGGCACCCCTGACCTCTCCTTTGTTTGTTTCACTGGTTGATCCAAACATATATATTTAATATATATTTAATATAATGTATAAAATACTCTAAATGTCCATGCTGCTTTGAGCAGCAACGACCTTTGCAGATACTTACTGTATTTACGGTGTGTACTCACTGTGCTTTTATTACACAGATATTATAGTTTCATCATACACATCACAACGGGATTGTGTAGTAAAGACTCACAACATATACTACAGAACATACAGAACTAATATATTGATATATATATTATTAATATTAGATATTAATCTCTTTTCAGTCCAAACTAGCAAACAGGGAAAGTCCAGTTTGCCATTTTGGTTTTGTTGCGTCCGTTGTGAAGCTTCCCATCACTGTTGGGTTGCTCCTTAATCCTGTGTAAGTGTTTAGGCCCGTTGTCAGCCAAAAGCCAGTTTAACCAGTTAAAGCTCGGCTATCTCACTCTTGAGAGACAACACACCCATACACACGGGACAATACGTGTAGGAACACCAGAAGACAAATGTGGTGCCTCGACAGTGTGCGTACGAGGATTTAACAGCAGAGCGCATTGACTGATATGACGTACGGATGGAGTCAGGAATGGGTCACCTCCACCAGCTGCAGCACATTTCACAACAGTTCAGCACATTAACGCTGACACACCACTGCAGCAGTGTAGCAACTGTTGACGAAGCTCTAGTGTGGTTGCCATGGCCACCAGCACCAGCACCAGCACCAGCAGCACCACCACCACCACCACCAGCACCACCACCACCACAACCAGCACCACCACCACCACCAGCACCACCAGCACCACCATCACCACCACCACCACCAACCACTACCACCTCGACAGGTTAATCCTCGGGGCTGGAGAAGCTGCGATTGAGGTGGAGCTGCTGTGGTTCAAATGTGTGGGAGAATGAATCCTTAGTGTTGCTTAATTAAACTTTGGGAAGTCGAACACGTGACCCTCTCCATCAGGGGCTCCAGGTTTCAGGAGCTCTGACCAATAGGACGTCCCGGTCCTCCTTAATATTGATGGTACAGCTTTAACATCCGTGTGAGCGTACATGCTGCGGGCATTAGGCCATATGTCCCTGCATATTTCTCTGTTTTCCCATTTTAATGTGGAACTGTGTGTGTGTGTGTGTGTGTGTGTTCAGGCCCTGGCGGAGGGACAGACTGCACCCTGGGAGACAGCCAAGAAGGACGAGAACCGCAACAAGAATCGCTATGGCAACATCATTGCTTGTGAGTACGGCCTTGGCGTAGCCGGAGCCTTTATAATCGTGGGATAATGATGCTATTGAGATTAAATATCATCCTGTGTGAGTTGGGTCACCTCTCACTACCATACGTTCATTACTGAAGTACGTGTTTACAAAGTACTGTGACTGGTGGAACTGGTCCAGGGACTCGTGTGTATTCTTGGGCCGATCCATCAAAGTCCCTGAGAGGTGTGTTGGTGTCTTCCTGGAGCCCGAGATCATCATCTACCGTGTGACGGAGGCCACCGGTTGAATGAAGCACGCTTCGGAGGGAAAGGTGTGCTGGGTAATTAGCTGGAGGACAGGGTCCAACCATCTGCTCTGCTCAAGTGCCCTTCAAAGAGTCGCCCGTGCAGCACCTCCGGGCCCCGCCGCGCCCCGCCGTGGGACGGGACCACCTGCTGGGGGCCAGATGCCCCTTGAACGAGGGCCACCAAAACAATGATTGCTGATGTCATCATTGTTTGCTGGCGGGGCGTGTCGTGGGTCCTACCTGCTCATCGATACCCGCGGCCTCGTTCAGAGAGGCTCCGGTCGAAACGAGGCCGCGGGCGGGCAGCAGACGGGTCGATGGGCGGCGTGCTCAGCCGTTCCCCTCTGAATTACCATACCAACGCGAGGCGGGTCTCCGTGCTGGCGACGCTTGAGAACAGCTCTAATGGCGTCTCGTGGAAGGAACCTGGAGGAGGGAATTGCACATGGGCGCTACCCGGCAGAACCGTCCTGTAATTACAGGCTGCCAGCGGCCAGACGAGAGACATCACCATGAATTCACTAATAATATAGATCCAGTAATTACGGGGCTGCTGGTGGCACCCGCCCGTCTCCCGTCCAGGCGTGTGTCCGCTCAGGCAGGCTGAGCTTTGAATGGGGATCTTCACCGACGGCCCGGCGTCTCGCATCTGCCGCGTTCAGGAACGATGTCCGCGAGCGCCGCGACCGACGTTGATTCGCCGGTTGTGGCGTAGGACGCGGTCGCGGTGACGCCTGTCGAGGATAAGGCGACCCCACGGCGCCGGGCCCTTCTCCGACTCCGCCGTGCGGCGCCGTGACATCGTCTCAGATTTGTAAAAGAATCTGCGCTTGGAAGGAAAAGCCGGCGCGCCTCAGCACGCAGGCCTTTGTTGTTGAAGGTTCAAAGCCAACGCCGTGCTTTGATGCTCCCAGTTGTTGCTGCAGCTGCGAGCCGCTCTGAAGCCCCCCCCGACCTCGCCGGCCCGTCCGCCGCCGCTAAAGTTTGGAGAGGAGCCGTGTGAGTTGAAACGGTGACTCTTCCTGCAGCCATCTGCCAAACACAAACGACGGTTGCCATGTCTGAAATCCCTCCGGCGCGCTAAATAAATGTTAATCTAGCAACCTTCTGTCCTCATCTCCTCGGCGCCTCGCCTCCCCTCCCATCTCGCGCTCGCCTTTTTTTCCCTCCTCTCTCATCTCTCAGCACAACTCTTTCCCCCTTCATGTTTCTCTCATCAACACGTTTCACCTCTTAACTCTTCTGTCACTTGCAATCCTGTTTGTCTCTTTTGGTCCATCTGCTCTCTCTCTCTCTCCCTCTCTCTCTCTCCCTCTCTCTCTCTCCCTCTTCCTCCTACTCTGCCTCTTTTCTCTCTGCACTCCGCTTCATCTGTCCACGGCTCCCTCTGCTTCTCCTGTCTTGACATCCCGACTGGCCTCACCTTTTGAATGTCTGCGCTGACCTTGATCTGCTTTTACAGACGCCCCCTTTAACTCTCCGTCTCCCTCCTCTCCTCCGCCGCGCTGATTCTCCCTGACAGGATCTGGGTTGAGGCAAAGCTCGGTGGTGTTTCCTCATTAAAGAAGTCTGTCTGCTTCCGTTTCCTCCCCATGTCCTCCTCCTTTCCCTCTTTGCCTCTTTTTCATATCTTTTCCTCCTCCCTCCCAGCCCTTAGTTCAGAGAGCAGCCTCCCCATATGGTCATTTATAATTCAACAGAAGCGTGCCTTCAAAATAAACAACATTTATTGCCAAGTGTTCACATATGTGCAAAGAGGGAGCATTAGAGCTGGTGCATAATTCTGTGTTATGATGAGAACGTGATGTGCCGCAACCCAGCAGCTCAGCAAGCTGTGATATTTTTTAATAAGTTGAAGCAGGAATTAAGTCTTTTCTTCAAACACTCACCTGAGACAGCAGCGCCTCCTTGCTCCGGGTCACACCTGCCTGCGAGGCAGTGCGAGAACCTGCTGGATCTGGACCCGGCACACCCAAGGCGCGGCTAGGATCCTGATTCGCTCCGGTCGATCTGGGGTTCTGAAGGAAGTGTGTTTCCTCCCGTTTCCGCCGACAGAGCGGGTGTTTTGGGGTGTTATGAGGGAGCGTGGCAATCACCTGTTCTCATGCCAGCACTCCTCAGCTGCTGTGCAAGTTCTGGTGGGACGGATATCCAGGAGGGGGATGGGGATGCGCTGAGAACCCGGTTCGCTCCAGTTCTGAGGTGACCGTCGGGACGTTTCCACGCTCACGCGGCAGCTGTTGATTGATTGTATTTCACGTGCGTGGAGTGGGCCTCGCTGACACGCCGGCCGTTATCCTTCCACCCCTTTGTCCACCTCTTGAATGGAGGCCCAAGGTGAGGGCGCGGAAACGTTCCCCGAACAAACATCCACTCGACTGCCGCATCAAACGCAGCAGAAGAGGCGAGTCACCAACAGCAAGCAGTCAACAAACAATCAGCATGCCGTCGCCAACAGCGACGGTTGCCATGGTGCTGGTGTTCGTGCGTCTGTTTTCACTGAATTTTCCGTTGCTGTAACTATTAGTTACTATTAGTCATAGATGCATTTGAGTGTTATAGAAAAACAATTTTAAAATACAATATTTTATACTAAATACTACAATATGTATCTGTAGTAGCTGATGAGTCAATGTTTGATATAAATAGACAACGTGGTTCCTTTTTTGTGTTAAAGGTCTTTTTTATGTTTATATTATACGCTCCGCCATCACGTCAGTGTTTGCCGTATATCTTTGAAAGTTCCTTCATCTCTCGGGCCCAGAGAAGTGGGACACCGCTGCACTTTGAACGTGCAAAACCAAGGGCGACGGGTTAGACCTGGGATTGGCCCTCAATCCAGAGGGCTCACGTTTGTGCGGGCCGGCGTGACACAAAGAGATCCTCGTCGCACAGAAACAATGACGAGGTCTCCGTTTTCATTGTCGGTTTTAGGACTAAACGTGCCCCCATCAGAAACTATGTCAAATGTATCCCTGCAGGTATCACGTGGGTCAATAATGTTTAACAAGTGAGGCAGCCCAACATGTGATATCCATAGTAAATAAAACCCATTTCAACATGAACTATGAACACAGCACCAGTCAACAGCTTCTGCCTTAACTCTGTACCCCCTTTTTAAATTAGACACGTGTGCTCACCCCAAATCCCACCTTCTCCTCACTAATGTGCATCAGTGTTGTGGTGAACGAGTCATTACACCGGCTGTCAGGCTGAACACGCTGATGTCACTCATTACACACACCCTTAACCCAGCCGTACACCTCCCGGCATCCCAGACAAAGGGTGTATGCCTTCCTTCACCTCATTATCCCATGTGTGTGTGTGTGTGTGTGTGTGTGTGTGAGGCTACCCCTCATCCTCTCTGGCACTGATTCTCAACACGTCTGCCGAGTCAGAACCAACAACTCCTTTCAAGTGTTTGACCAAAGCAGCACAACAAATATTAGCATCCCTGGAGCTGATGTACACACACTTGGACACCCAGTTAAACACATTCGGCGTTGCTGTGTGCTCATCTCAGCACCAACAGCTTGAATAAATAAGAAGAGGCTTCGTGTCCTGCAGTTTACCAGCAGAACCTCAGAATGCTGTAAACACCCTCTGCAGCCAGCTCGTGTTCTTCTCTGGTTCAATTATAGCACGTTCCATACGTGTTCACGCATATGGACGACAAAAACCTCTTCGTTGTGCTGAATAACAAATCAGCAGTTAGCACACTGATCCCAAAACAACTGCAAGGAGATAACTGGGCTAACTGCAGCGCGGCTGGAAGGACATGAAGGATATTTACTACTGCTGTTTACACGTCACATTAAAGAGTCGTCCTACGGTACTTTACATCAAGACCAGAAACAACCCCCGTAATGAGCAGACAAATCTGTCTGATTCTGAGACACACCAGGGAGTGTGTGTGTGTGTGTGTGTGTGTGTGTGTGTGTGTGTGTGCTATTTCAATTGTCTGAAGACGATCCCTCAAATATCTGTGTGTCAGACATACTGACGTGAACTGTGTGAACTGCTTTTTTCTGGCTAGTCGTGTTTCTGAGTGATTCCGGTGCAGCTTTGACATTTTAGTCAAAGTCGTTCAGTTTGGTGGATTTTGGTGTAAAACCCGCCCACCAGAATCAAAGGCTCCTATTGGCTGAGGAGGAAGCGGATGACGTTTTGAAGGCGTGAACCACCGCTGAAGGCCCCGCCCCTCCTATAAAACAGGCTACACACGGTGTGGTGAGGGCGGATCCACACGCCACTCGACGTTTGTTGTTTTTCCTTTTCGCCGTTGTGCTCGTGTGACTGTTGCCGTAGCTGGAGGGAGTGGGCGTGTCTCGTCTGCTCCGGGAGCCCCGCCCACAATCAAAGCATCTTTTCCTTCGAATCCCCAGCCTCGGTTCAGCTGAAACTGAGTGTTTAGCTACTCCTTAAAGGTTAGAGCCAAATGTCATGAAGTGTAAATATCACATTAGCAGTTTTAGATGAGGAAGTGACATAATGAAAAGGTTTTAAATGAAAGGTGGAGGATCGGGAGTCATTGCCATTCGTTTATAAAACCTCCGTCAATAGCTGGTAATGACGAGCTGTGACTTTGTGAAATGGATTGTTAATGGAATCATCAGAATTAATGAGACGTGCTGTTGGGACATTTACCGAACACTTTTGTGTTTTGGAGCCTTTTTCTTCCTTTTTCCTGTAACGATCGGGTTCGAGCTTCGAGCAAACTCCAGTCGTGAGCTTCTCTTACCCGTTAACAATGCAGCGAGTGGATCAAGCTGCTGTTGTGTCAGTTTAATTCAAGATTTCTGCTCTTTAACTGGGAGGATGACACACAGCGACAAGCTGAACTCAGCTCCTCTAATTCACTTCTCATATAGCTAATGAGTCCCCGTGTGCTATCATAGCAGCACTTATGTACAGCTAATGTTTCCTTCTGCGGCTGCCTTCTGAACGCTCTGCTGCAGGCGAATTAGACCGAAGAGTGGCTGATCCTCCTTTCAGAAATAGGACACTAATGAAAGGAGTGGGTGTCAGATTGTCAGATAGAAAAAAAGATCATTTGGGAAGGAGGATATTTCATCTGCCCACATCCTCAGCAGAAGAAGGAAAAAGCCTGAACCTGAAAAGCTGACCTAATTTACTCGGGTTGTAATTGCTGTTGTTAATGAGGCCGCTATTGAATCACAGAGTTGTTTTACATGCAGGAATCTAATCCCCCCCCAACATTTACAGTTCAATAAAAAGGAAGGATCGGCTAAGTGAATTTTAGCGTTTAATCCTGCTCTTCACCACCATCGCGCGGAAGCCAGCGCCGTCTTCTGACGGTCCCCCTCGTCACGTGCACGCGTCTCCTGTGTCTTCGTGCGTCCGTGCAGCCTCCCCCGCTTCCCTCTACGTGCAGGAGTTCCGACTCTTTCCAGCGCCCGACGTGTGCCGTGCTTGGCTTCGCGCTCGCTTCTCCGCTGAACTGATCAATCCCCCATTTTAGTCACTGTCAGCACAACCAAAAAGAAAGCTTCTGTCCATCAGCCATTTGCGCTGCCAACTGTTATCAGCAGGATTTTCTCTTTCTATTACTACTTTTTTATGTTTTGTGTGTGTGTGTGTGTGTGTGTGTGTGTGTGTGTGTGTGTGAAGCGTTGTGTAGGGATGAAAGATGAAAATTTTGTGTAACCTTGCCCCCTGCCACCTTCCCCAAAGGTGGAGCAGAGAGGTCACCTGGTGGGATGCGACTGCTTCAGCGGCTGGTGCAGAAGGCACTTTAACTCACTTAGATGGTGCACACACGCGTGCGCTCAATCACACATGCTATTAAATTCCCTGCCGCCCTGAGCTGCACTGACGCCGGAGTGAGATGAGCTCCATCGGGAGTTTACTGATTAAGTATATCTGTGACAGACACAATCCCTGCTTAGTGGCTTCAGAGGGGAGAAGGGGGAGAGGAGGGGGAGGAAGGGGGAGGCGAGTGAAACATCTTGTTCAGCGATTTGTGGGTTTTTTTTTTTTACTTTTTCTTGCTTTGCTGTGAAACACCATCCTAATGCGATGATGTGGACCCTCAGCGGCGGTCTCAGCTGGTGCTTTACATTCTGGACCACGCCTCACAACGTAGGACGCTCTGTCAGATTGAACAGAATTCCCTCACATTTCATTCTGGAAGTCTGGGTCCACGCTTGTGTCCGTCCCAGGAGTGGGAATGCCACGGTGGACCTCAATGACGTAGCCCAGCAAAGTCCTCCTGTGGGACAGGGACGGGGACGTCCTGCTGTCCAGCGCCACCAACGATGACCACAACCTGAGCAGCAGGGCGGGATCGTGTCCCACTTGTGGTTAAAGAGTCCTGGGGACATCCCAGTCCCGTCCGTTAAACGTGCACCTACATCGGGGTCGTCCTCGTCTGCTCCTCGTCTCGGGGGACGTCACCACTTCCATCTGTGTGGCCCCTCATGTTCTTGTCGGACCAAAAGCCCATGTGATGAGGTCTTTCCACCTCCCGATAGACGACTGCATGGGTTGGGTTCATGGGGGGGTCTCGATATCTTTTCTACAAGTCCACACTGGTGAAAGATCATCATCTTGATGTCCAAGAGGACCGTCCTCCACGCTATGTGCTCCCCCCAGTAGGCTCTGCTGAAGGACTGTGGTGTAGCTAATGGGACTCGTGACACCGTTCCTCCTGGAACGACACATCCTGATAACAAGAACTTGCATTCCTCGGCGCCGCGGACGCAGTTGGTGCGGCTCAGTGCGTCTGACCTCAAACGTGCACTCCTGTCCTCCGTGCTGCTGCTGGCAGCGGGTCTGGAGCATCTACTGCGTCCCTGTCCTTGGCGTGTCCCTTCAGGTTGCAGGCTCTCTCAGAGGTGATTTTCATGCTGAAACAGATGAATGTATTTCCTTAGAAATAAATATATCAAATATCCGTCAGACGGTCCCTTTATTGCTTAGATCTTATCAAAATGGGCCTCATTATTATTGGGATCTTTCTACTTAGCTGCTGCTTTAGTGGACCAAAGAAATGATTGGATGTTTGTCTCTTGGCTGCCACTTTTCACCGAACAGAAAGAAACAGACACAAAAACAAACATGGAGCCATCGTATGAAAGTCATTTACACTTTGAAGTGTTCGTGGAAAATCGGCCCGCAGTATGATTTCAGAGCTGAGGGTCATAAGAAGCTGCTCTAAAAAACAGCGTGCATGATGAGACCTTTGTGGGGAGCCATCTCTTTCCTTGACTCTGATCCAGGAAGAGAGCGCTTTTCAGAGGACAGCAACATATGATTAGCTTCAGTCTTTCTAAAATGTCTTTTGATGCAAGGTCAGGCAGACGCTGCCTCCACAACGCAGTACTTTGCAGTGTATTGGTATTATGAAAACACGATGACTCTTCCAGTGGAGATGCTTTTGTGAATGTGCGCTGGCACCAATAAAGCTGCTGCTGTTGCAAAGTTGCGTCAGGAATCATTAAGACTTCTAAAATCCTCCTATTTTGTTTTGTGCTGTGTGATTAGTTCATCGGCCTGGTCAGACATCTGAGGGAGCATTTCTGGTGCCGCGTCGTTCTTGTTTTTTCGGGAAGAAGTCTGGCGAAAATTAGAAGGCCAAAAAAAAAGGGAAGGGAAGGAGAACAAAGCTGGGGCAGACAGGAAAGAGGAGAAGGTTGGGGAGTAGAGGGCAGAGAGACAGAGCCTGGACAGAGAGTGCAGCTCATTAATGAGTAATGGCTTGGTGACCCTTTACCCTTGGACACAACAGCTTTGATGACTGTTGTTACTCCAGTACAGCAGATGGGCTCACATACTGCAGTACATCACACACAGCCACACACAGCCACAGATACACAAGCACACACATATATATATATACTCTATATAATATCATTTCAGCACGTAGGATCAGCTGTTAATGATCTTTATTTATTTAACAAGCCACACCACCCCACCAATGTGTGGGCCAGCCAGCATTGAGCAAATGAAATCATCAGCTGTGAGCTGTGGAATCACCGAGGGTTGCACTAATGTCCTGAGGGGGAGAAGGGAGGACACGTATTAACACCCCTCACAAAAATCACCTCAAATATCGTTATAATGAGGACAAAGTACGGAAGAGGATAAGGCAGAAGCTCAAGCATGTTGTGTGTTTGTGTTTCTACGTGATTCAAATGTGGTAACTGTTCTCTATTTCTCTGTTTTTAAAATGTGTATTATTCAGAACTAGTAAATAACATGCAGGTCATCTGACTACACTGTGAACTTCTTTATAATGCAAAAAAATGTGACTAAAACTTTACAGATAATCCCATTGATACCTCGGAGAGCTGGAGCCTTGTGCCAGGCTTGTACAACAACTACTCTGCAGCATAAATATAATCAAATTAATTCAATACAATGTGGGTTTTTTTCCTCCAATACTGTTTTTTAACTAAAAAGAAAAATAGGAAAACACCTTTTTAATATGCTTTTTCTGCTGGGTAGATTTTAGATGAGACTTTTCAGTTTTGTGCCAATGTCCAGATCTTTTCAGATCTTAGCCCAGTTAGAAGTTTCTTGGCCCGGGTTGGTAGTGAGGAGAGGCAGACCCCTCCCATCCTTCACGAGGCTGGTGTGTTGTGACAGCCTGATACCGGCCTCGTGTAATTACTGCTGTCTAAAGGAGCCAAGACGGCATGGGGTAAGAGCAGGGGGGAACTTCAATGAAGGAAGAACAGGAGTGGGAAGAAGTCAGCAGAGACCATTGACAGAATCAGCAGAGAAATAGAAGAAGAGGAAGATAAGAGAAAAAGAAAGAAAATCTAAGTGAAAAAAGAGCAGAAGCACTTCAGATCCCCCCCTGTTGTGTTTGTTTTTCTTTGGTTGGAGACTCACTGTGTGTGTGTGTGTGTGTGTGTGTGTGTGTGTGTGTGTGTGTGTGTGTGTGTGTGTGTGTGTGTGTGTGTGTGATGCTGAAGCTGGAGATTGAGAGAAACTCTGTCTGGATTCACTCAGACTACATTTCCAACAACATCCAGTGATCATGGATACATTAAGTACAATGTTAGGATTCACTTTCGACAGCTTTATGGTCTCAGTGGAAACCCTCCCGTCCACCCACCACCGTCCATAAACCTCTGGTCCCTCCACCTCTGGTCCATCCACCTCTGGTCCCTCCACCTCTGGTCCATAAACATCTAGTCCCTCCACCTCTGGTCCCTCCACCTCTGGTCCCTCCACCTCTGGTCCATAAACATCTAGTCCCTCCACCTCTTGTCCATAAACATCTAGTCCCTCCACCTCTAGTCCCTCCACCTCTGGTCCCTCCACCTCTGGTCCATAAACATCTAGTCCCTCCACCTCTGGTCCATAAACATCTAGTCCCTCCACCTCTAGTCCCTCCACCTCTGGTCCATAAACATCTAGTCCCTCCACCTCTGGTCCATAAACATCTAGTCCCTCCACCTCTGGTCCCTCCACCTCTGGTCCATAAACATCTAGTCCCTCCACCTCTGGTCCCTCCACCTCTGGTCCCTCCACCTCTGGTGGTTGGACAGGGAGTCAGACTCAGAGTGTCCAGGTCAGGGCCTGGAGGTGACCTCTGACCCAGTGTGGTGGGTCATCGGGCCTCAGAAGCCAGTAGAGTTGAGCTGCTGTTCTGGTGCTGCGTTGATAAAAGGCTTCGTGCCACCAACAAAGAGCCTTTTTCACCTTCATCAAGGTGCTCTGAGAAATCACAATCAGGCCGATGAGGTGTTGCAGGATTTAATTTGAATGTTTTTCCAAAGCATCCAAGTAAAAGAGGAGGTGAGGCCGGCACTCACGCACCAAGGTTGAGAGTTTTGATACTTCTTTCATAATCAGTGCCTGAAAAGGATGGGAAGGCTAAATTACCTTGGAGACAGGCTCAAAGCCTGACAATAAGAACGTCCTCCAGGAGAAATGCTCGATTATTTATGCCTCTAAATTAAAACCAGGAAAATCAGATGAGTTGAAAGCAAATGTTTCCACAGGCATTAGGAACTAGTGGAGTCTTTCACTGTGTGTGGATGAATAAAAGTATTCACAGGTTGATGGATCCTTCCAGGCAATTGCTCTTTATTTGTTCTTGAGCCCCGTTGTTTTGTGGGAACACGGCGCAGTAACTTTGGGCTCGTAACTTTCAGAGCTTTTTTTTGAGCCGTGACTCAATTAGTCATCCGCACGAGGTTGTCGACGATTTGAAAGAAACGCCGTGGTGATCTCACAATTTCCTCTCTCGGCGAGAAGATGGTTTTGTAGCCGCCACGGATTTCCGAAAAATAATTAACAAAAGGAAAATTCTACCGTTAGACGGCGTCCTCTCCATCAGCAGCAGTGAGCCACGTCAGGCTGTGAGCCTGCTCTGTCCCATGTCCCCGTCAGAGACAGATGTTATAGTGGAGCGATGAAAGATGAGACTGGTCTGGGATCAGCCGGAGGGAGGAGTCTGACGGTCAACCAGAAGAAGCAGAGAAATCTGAGACGCAACAAACACGTTCTTTAGCTTCCTTTGCTCGTGCATGAGGGGGGTCCTCAACCCTCGGGCGCCGCGAGACGCAGCACGGTCGAGTAACCACACGGGATCACTGTGCAAAATACGGGAAAACCGTGGCCCCTAGGCCTAGTGGCTCCGCCCCCACGGGCCCCTAGGCCTAGTGGCTCCGCCCCATGGGCCCCTAGGCCCGGTGGCCCCGCCCCCACCGGCCCGTAGGCCTAGTGGCTCCGCCCCCATGGGCCCCTAGGCCTGGTGGTCCCGCCCCCACCGGCCCGTAGGCCTAGTGGCTCCGCCCCCATGGGCCCCTAGGCCCGGTGGCCCCGCCCCCACCGGCCCGTAGGCCTGGTGGCCCCGCCCCCGTTCCTGCTCAGGTAGCTGCTTCAAACTGTGGGTAAATGTAACTTTAGGCTTGTTCTATTCTTCTGCTATCTGACCCCTCAGACGATCACACCAGGGTCCGCCTGCAGCTGCTGGACGGAGACCCCCACTCGGACTACATCAACGCCAACTACATCGATGTGAGTGCACACACACACGCACACACATACACACACACACACGCACACACACACACACACACACACATACACACACACACACACACAAGAGATGCTCCTGATCTGAGGATCCCTCCTTCAGCCATCCATCCATCATCCATCCATCATCCATCCATCATCATCCATCCATCCATTATCCATCCACCATCCATCCATCATCATCATCTATCCATCATCCCTTCCTCCATCCATCCCTCCATCTATCATCCCTCCATCATCATCCATTCATCATCCATCATCTATCCATCCATTCATCCATCATCCATCCATCATCATTCCTCCATCCATCCATCATCCATGCATCATCATTATCATCATCCATCCACCCACCCATCATCATCCATCTGTATTCTTTCTTCTTAATATTCCCTTTTTCTTAAAAAAGTCCCTCAGTGGAGTCTGAAACGAGAAGAGCTGCATCAACAGAAGGACAACGACCAGTTTCACCTTTCATCTGTCGTCTGCAGACAATTAAGATGCCTTCTATTATTTATTTGAAATTTATCTGAAAAACAACCTTGAATTTAATTTCCAAGGCAAATGGATGAAATCAAAAGGAAGAAAGGGCAAATGAAAGGACCAAATGGATGGGAGGGGTAAATGGGAGACCACATAATGGGCAGACGGAGGAGTGAGAGGGGGAAATTAGACTGGAAGCAAGGACGAAAGAAAAGAGAGCTGAAGAGAAGGAAGGAAGAAAGAACTACAGAGGGGTGTAAGGTGACGGAGGAGAGGGGGCATCAGCAGGTGGAAGAAAACACGTTTCAAAAGGTTTTTTAAGATAGAAGACGTGATGATATACGATTGTTGAGGGCTGAGAAGAAAAGAGTGATGAGCCGTAGACGTAAAAGAAAGGAGGAGAAGATAAGAAGAGGTAAAAGAGTGCAAGAGAGGGCGCGTTGGGGCTGTTGTTGGACACATTCAGGGAGCGAGCGCCGTCGTTATGAGGATTAATTCACGTGTCACCGTTTCCTGTCTCACAGGGGTACCACCGACCCAGACATTACATCGCCACACAAGGTAATTAAACCCCTGATGACTGTGTCCCTGCGCTGCAGACAGGTGTGCGTGTGCACGCGCGTGTGTAAATGTTGTACTCTTGGGCCGGGAGGCTATTACCACCACCTCCTAAATCTGAATCGGCGAATAAAATCCGCCTGACAAATTTAAGACCCCATTACCCTATACTCCCCAAGCCACTAGGTGGGATTGATTTTTTTTTTTTTTCTGTGGTGTGTGTGTGTGTATGAGTGTGTGTGTGTATGTGTGTGTGTGTGCGTGTGTGTGTGTGTGTGAGTGAGTGTGTGTGCGCGTGTGTGTATGTTCTCTTGTGCATCCTGTGTGTATTTCTGAGTGTACTCTACATACACTGACCACGCTGCTGTGTGCGAACACATCTAAACTGTGTGTGTGTGTGTGTGTGTGTGTGTGTGTGTGTGTGTGTGTGTGTGTGTGTGTGTGTGCACCAGGACCCATGCAGGAGACAGTGAGGGATTTCTGGAGGATGGTCTGGCAGGAAAACACAGCCTCTATCGTCATGGTTACCAATCTTGTTGAGGTGGGCAGGGTAGGTTAATCACGGAGATGATTAAATGTTTGTATGTGGGTTGAAAACAACCAAAGTGACCTCATATTTGTGGAAGTAGACAGTCATGCCCGATTCTATTTTTATATGGAATAAAAGCAGCAATCAGAGCGAAAGTAAGATTATCGTTAATATTCCAAAGGTTTTTCAGGATGCTGAGACGCAGGCGGGCTTTGCTCTCCTTGATGTTTCCACTGTTGCGTACTTGTGCGCAAACGCTGCTCTCGGTTGCAGCTCTTGTGCGGTCGCTCACCGAAACAGTGTCAAGAACACAGTGCATCGGATAAACACGGCGTTACTGACACGGCCCGCCACCTCCTGCCTCGTGTTTTGGGCATCATCTGAGTGATGAATGTTGTGTTGCAGGTGAAGTGTGTGCGCTACTGGCCCGACGAAACCGAAGTTTATGGAGACATCAAAGTGACCCTGATAGAAACCGAGCCGCTGGCGGAGTACGTCATCCGGACGTTCACCGTGCAGAAGGTAAACACGTAAAGATCCCCGGCACACGGGGCGTCTTCACTCTGCTTTTGTTGGACCACGTGTGCGACTTCACGCCGGCTCAGTTGTGTTACGCTAACAAGCTGTGTTTTGAGACGGCTCGCTCTCCTTCAGCTCCCCGCAGCAGCAGCTCACATTTGTGCCTAATATGATCTGGACGCTCTCAGACTCAAATCAGGTGTTCTGGAACGTCTCAGGGGCGAAGTGTGTGAAGTGAGAGGATGTGAGCGCACGGGCCACCAGCACATGAGGGATGCTTTTGGGTCTGAACGAGATGCCAGGCTAAGTGTGAAATAGTGGTGATTGATGTTCTTTTTTCACAAATCTTTTAAGAAAAAATGTACGTTGCTCCCCGCTGTCTTGCATGTTTTCCTCTTGATTCTGCTGAACCTCCCCCCTCCCCCGTATCTCCTTCCCCCGTGCAAAAGCAGCTTATGAAGACGTGTCTTCAAGTCCTAGCTGTCAGCTCGTTTAGCAAGTCATTAATCCCTACCACCTTTGTGTGCGTGTGTGTGTGTGTGCATGCGTTCGTGTGTGTGTGTGCGTGTGTGCGCGCACATGTGGAAGCATGTATAGTAAGCTGATTTTGAAATGCCTATCTTTTGCCAGACTGAATTAACACACACTCAGACACACACACTCACTCACTCACACACACACGCACGCACGCACACACACATTAAAATGAGATATCTTTAAACTACAGAAGGTTATGCGTGAATGTGTGTGGAACAAAGAGAAAGCAAGACAAAGGAGAGAGAGTATCGCCTGCGCTGATTCTGCACCACAGCTAAAGAGCTTTAATTGCAGTGAATAAATGAGAACAAGATCTTAATGAAAAGGGTTATTAATGGCACGTCCAAGGAGATTAACAGCACTGCTGTGGAGAAGGTGACGGAGTGGGATGCAAAGAGTGAGTGGGTTCAGCCTGAAAAGAAGGGCACGGAAACTCAGGTTCAGCCCTGTGAATCTGTGAATTTAGGAAAGTTGCTAAAGAAAGTAACTGTTACAGCAGGAGGGAGACCTTGGGACCCGCGGACACGCTGGGGTTTGCAGTAGCTGCATTCACCTCCGTGTGGCACTTCATTATCAGCAACTCTTCCAGAGATTTGAGTGTGAATTGCATGTGGATAATAAAAGAAGTCTTGTTCGCTGTGTTTTGACCTGTTTCATCAGGTAACAGATACGATTTCCTGAGTTTTTATCCACCAGACTCAGACGGGAGTTGCAACGTTGGTTTTATTCTTACAGAATCAAATGCTCTTCTTGAGGTTATAGCTGTGTAATGGAATGAATCATTGTCTCAGGGAGAGTGTTTTAGAGAAAAGAGAGCTCATGAAAGGTGAGAAAAGAGTCAAATAGTGGCATGATTTTTTTCCCCAAGAATCATCCAGGAGTGTAGGAATGCTCCAGTACTTCAATCCCAAAAGAGTCGTGATAGGTCTATAAGATGCTATTGGTCAGTTTCCTTGACCCCTCGCGTGAACACGAGGAATCTGAGGCTGGCTGCTCAGCCGACCCTGCTCAGCTCAGCCCTGTTATCGCCTCACTCTTTCATCAAACCTCACATCTGCGCGTTCTTCCTCGTCGCTGTGTCTTTTCCAGAAGGGCCATCACGAGATCCGCGAGCTCCGTCAGTTCCACTTCACCAGCTGGCCCGACCACGGCGTTCCCTGTTACGCCACCGGGCTGCTCGGATTCATCCGCCAGGTCAAGTTCCTCAACCCTCCGGACGCTGGACCGATCGTGGCTCACTGCAGGTGAGAGAGGAGTCCCACGTTGGACGCTGAAGGTACAGGGTCCCCATGGAAACCCCCCCCCCGGCGTTACTGACTGTTGTCATGACGCCAGCAGCTCTGTGTTGGAGGTAGCTAGTCTGGGAGTCCAACCTGGAGAACCGTTGGGAATAGGCCTTCACAAGTGTTGACCACGGTTCAGGAGGAGCCTCTGGGGGCTCCGTGGGTCTGCTGCTGGGCCGCTCTCTTGGTCAGAACATGTTCATGAGGATTCATGAGGCGGCTGGCTTCAGCCTCAGCGTGTCAGGAGAGCGGGCTCGCCTGTGGGTTCCTGTTGCTCCAGCGGCGTGGACGAGCGCCCCTGAAGTGAGGCCGTGCGCACACACAGCCTGGACGTTGGAGCAGTCGCTTTCAATTTCAAGATCACGCCTTCGCTCCGCCGCGGCCTGCGTCATCTGATTCTCAAACACACACATGCACATTCGCAGCGAGATGCTGCCCTCGACATTAATCAGGGAGGGTGACAGGTAATCTGCTGAGACACTCCTCCTTTTCTCTCTCCCTTCTATCAGTCCGGCTCTCCACACTCCGTTCCCCAGCCCTCCTCTGGGAACGCTCGTGGGCTCTGCAAAGTGAAAGATACCTTTCTCTGCTCCTTCCATCCACGCTTCATCCTCCCGTCTGCACCTCCTCTCCTCCTCCATCCCTCCCCAGTGATGACCACTTCTATCACTTCTAATCTCTTTCCCTCTCTCTGCCGCCTTTTCTCTTTTGCTCATCTAATCCATGCATCTTTACAACCATCTGTACATCTGCCCCTCGATGGATATACGTACTTCCTCCTCCTGTTACTGTGCTGGAGATGTTGCTTTACCAGATGTGTGTGTGTGTGTGTGTGTGTGTGTGTGTGTGTGTGTGTCCTTGTCCAGCAGTGACCTTTTTTTGGGAAGTGATATTCAATCCAGGCTGGTCCTCACAACTTCAGCAGGCCGTTAAGACTTTGCTTTAAGGTGCAGGTTAGAATTGGATTTGGATTAACAGATTTGTGTCAGTGAGAGGAACAAAAACAGAGTTACAGAGAAGAAGAGGAGGAAGAACAAAGAGGGGGGGGGGTCCCACCATCACACTGGATTCAGTCAGACCAGCCACAAGTGGCGCTCTTTCCAAATCACGAGCTGCTCATGAGGACAGACGTCCCCAGCACAATAAGCTCAAACCAATCGGCTCCAAATTTATCTCCAAAGGTCAGTCCAGCCGAGCAACGGCATTCAGACGCACACAGCTTAAAACACGCGCACAGAAGACAAAGCAGCAAGGGACAAAGAGGCGATGTCTCGCAGTGTTTCAAAGGCCAAGGGAAAGGCAGGCCGAGGCTGCAAACAGGCGGTAAGCATGCCTGCCTGGTGCGCACAAAGGTGACTCATTCCAGAGTCTGGGAGCCGCTCCTGCAGCAGCCCCGAGACGCCGTGATCGACTGCTGCTGCTCACGCTGAAGAATGGCTGAAATGTTCTCCATTGTGAGCCTCCAGCATGAAAGAGAGGCCTGGATCACTGCAACTCCAGAGCGCCGCGGCGGTCCGCAGCAGCCGTAATGAAGCTTTGATCTGGGACGAGCGCGGCCCGGTTTAGCGCCGGATCAGCGCCGCGAGATTCCCTCTGATTATTCAGAAGTCATCCCGGCCAAGCTTTTATTCAGACGTATTGTTGTGAAGCAGCGCTTGACAGAATACGCAGTTTTCAACTCCAGGAGCACAAATATGCTCCTGCGTCTGCGGCGCACTCCCACGGGACCAGCTGCCACCTTCGTCCTGTTGAAGGTCCAAAGAGAGGCTGCGGCGGCCCGCTGGAGATGAAGGGAGCCCCCCAACACTCAGCTCTCACTTAACAGGGAGAATGTGGGTTTTCTTCTTTTGTGTTTGACGGGACAGAGCTGTTTTTTTTCCTCCGTGCAGCGCTGGTGCGGGGAGGACGGGCTGCTTCATCGCCGTGGACATCATGCTGGACATGGCGGAGAACGAGGGGGTGGTGGACATCTTCAACTGCATCAGAGAGCTGAGATCACAGCGAGTCAACATGGTCCAGACGGAGGTGGGGCTCCTCCCTTTCCCATTCAAATGTTGTGTATTTATGTGCACAGGCTGCCTCTGCACACCTTTGATTGATGAAGAAAAGCTCGATTATTCTGTGAAGTGACGGAAGTAAAGAAAAACGCTTCTCGTTCTGGCGATGGGGCCCACAACTACACGTTAACTTTTCAAAGAGACTCTTGCAGGAAAGTCAGCCAGTTCAACGTTCAGAGTGTTTCCAGACTCCGTCACTGGATTAATAGCATGTATGTGTGTGTGTGTGTGTGTGTGTGTGTGTGTGTGTGTACGTGGGGACTTGAAAGTAAGCCTTTTGAATATGTGTGGCAGCAATTTGTGTCAGTGTCAGAGCTGCTTGATGCCATTATAATCCAGCTCTTCACAACACAAAGCAATTAATCTTTTAAAAGGCAGAGGGGAAAGGTGTGTGTGCATGTGTGTATGACAGGGGGAGAGAGAGGGAGAGAGAGAGAGAGAGAGGGGGGGGGGATGTTTTTACATGTGTTTGATTAGAAAAGGTAATGACCATAAAGGGAAGGACATTTTCTGCAGCGCTCTAAAACTCTCCTCCAAGGGCAAAGATTAATATTCAATGAGCAGAGAGTGAGCAGGCGACAGAGATAACGCTGAGTGAAGCAGTGAGAGACAACAATTGTGAGCCCAAATGAGAGAATCGGGAAAAAAAAGTGTGAAAAGAAATATTTAATAAGTTGTAGACAATGCTCAGAAGGTTATACTGAATGAAACTACCTGATATCTGCTGGTTTTGCTGCCTTTTAAAAGTGAAGAAGCATTTACAGTTGAATTAGCACTTACATCATGATTAGAGTGTCTTATTGGACAACTGTCCTGCTCTCAGTGTCCAGGTACGGGGACCTGATCTAATGAGCAAAGACCGTGAGATTAGTGAGGACATTAGTGAGGACATTAGTGAGGACATGGCTCCTCACAGCTCTGGTAGCTGGCTAAGATAGACCAGAGGGCATCGGGGAAGGTGTCAGAGGTGAGCAGGCAGATCTGAAAGCAACCTTCTTCTTCCGTCTGTCTCGGCTGCTGTTCCAGGAGCAGTACGTGTTTGTTCACGACGCCATCCTGGAGGCGTGTCTGTGTGGGAACACGGCCATCCCGGTGTGCGAGTTCAGAGCCATCTACTACAACATCAGCAGGCTGGACCCTCAGACCAACTCCAGCCAGATTAAAGACGAGTTCCAGGTAATCACACACACACACACACACACACACACACACACACACACACACACACACACACACACACACACACACACACACACGTCTGCATTCTCCTAATGCTCTTTGTTTTATCCCTTTTCCTGGGTATTATCTGGGCTTAGGTTGATTCACTAGAGACTGAAACCATTAAACAAAGTTTAAAAGCCAACCCTGTCTGTGTGCGTTTTCCCAGAATGCATCGTGGCCTCACGCTATCAAAATTCTTTTGCATCTGTGTCGGTTGAGGAAAGCCTCGCTTCTTTCCCACCAGACTCTGAACATAGTGACCCCTAGAGTCCGCCCGGAGGACT
The DNA here is from genome assembly GCA_911728415.1 of Lagocephalus sceleratus. NCBI lineage: Eukaryota > Metazoa > Chordata > Actinopteri > Tetraodontiformes > Tetraodontidae > Lagocephalus > Lagocephalus sceleratus. Next base: position 1,186,596 of record CAJVRN010000141.1, read on the forward strand.
GCAGCGTGGGCCTGCTCCCCAGGAACCACGACAAGAACCGCAGCTTGGACGTCCTTCCAGCAGACCGATGCCTCCCCTTCCTCATCTCCGTGGACGGGGAGAGCTCCAACTACATCAACGCTGCGTTACTGGATGTAGGTGCATTTGGATGTGAATATGCCAGCGTCCTCCTCCTCCTCGTCCCCACAGAGAATCTTTCATGATTATTGTTTTTATTTTGTGCTAACCTGGTTATATATTTATGATCCCACCAACGCCCCAGAGCCACAAACAGCCAGCGGCCTTCATTGTTACCCAGCATCCGTTGCCCAACACCATGGGTGACTTCTGGAGGCTGGTGTTCGACTACAACTGCTCATCCATAGTGATGCTCAACGAGATGGACGCCGCGCAGGTATGCACAAACATGCCCTCTCATCTTCTCTGCCCAGTCTTCCCCAGGTTCCAACTCTTCTTTATTTATTTATTTGTACATAACTGAAGCGCTTTTTTGTATTCATGCATCAGTAATAGTGAGAGAGGAGGGAGAGCGTAGAAATATAGAACCTCATAAAGTGTGTTCATGTTCGTCTACAGAGGTCATGATCGTAACAGCTGTTAAAGTTGATGGCTGCTCTTCCAATGTTTGAAGTGGAAATCATTCTTGGACAGTTTTTGTGAGCTGAAATGTTCGCTCCACTCTCGCTCTCTCGTCCATCCAGTTCAGTGTGTGGCTCTCTCTGTGGTTTTTCTAGTTGTGTATGCAGTACTGGCCGGAGAAGAGCTCCTGCTGCTATGGACCCATTCAAGTGGAATTCATATCAGCAGACATCGACGAGGACATCATCAACCGCATCTTCAGGATCTGCAACATGGCGCGGGTACGGACGCCCCCCCGATACCTCCCTGTTTTACTGGTTTTGTGTAAGATCATTAAATAACATCGACTTCGTGTAATTAGGACATTCACAACCAGAGAGAAACGACACTGACGCCAGCATCGGCTGTGGCGGTGACCGTTGGGGCTCAGGCCCGCAGAGGTCAATCCAGTAGCACGAAGGTCGAGGGTTCGATCCCTGCTCCCAGAGGGGTTTCTGTGCCAGCGCACGTACGTGCACGATGATTTGGCGGCCTGTGAGGTCATCGCTCTCACCTACCGTCTGATTGGCTGAAAATTGTCGCGAAAGGAAAACAAACGGAAGAGGTGCTTTTGAAAGGAAGTCCGTTCTGAGTGAGAGCAAACCGAGAGACGTCGGTTCAGTGGGAGGCTGCTCCTCCTCATCGTATCAGATGTTGTGATTTTCACCTCTTTTCCCTTCCTGATTTCCCTCCTCGTCGCTCCTTTCCTCCTTGGAGCCCCTCCTTGTTCCTCCTCCTCATCTCATTTCCTCACCCGTCCGTGACGGTACGACTCCCCTCATCTGCTGGCTCCTATAGTGCTGAGTGAACTCCTCACCGCCTCAGCCTCTATATCCGGGCTGTCTCTCAAACACATCACCAGTCTACCGTGAAATGGCTCATATCATCCCCACAACAGCGCAGCTCACACTGAGAGCACATCCAACCTCGCTGAATCTGTACGGGAAACCTCTCGGAGCCGCGGTGGGAGAGACGCAGAGCCAGACAAAAGGCAGCATTTTGAGAGGGAACGATAATACGATACGAGGGGGAGAACAAATGCGAGTTGGAGAGGGAGAGGTGGCGAGCAAGTGCGCATCAGCGTGTACACGCTGGCAGCAGAGCTACACGACAGGTTCGGGTCTTTGTGGGGTGGGTGACAAGGGCCTCGGGGCCCAGGACTGCAAGCATTTTCCCGTCCAGTCTCCGTGTTAATCAGAACGTTTTCCAGAAGGTTGCTCTTACCTGCCCGCGTCATATTTGTTGATTCTTTTATTTAAGCTCATTCTTTGGAAACAGAGACATCGACTGACGTCTAAGGATGGTTTTTCTGCATCCCAGGCCAATTAGACACTTTGCAAATCACTTGGCATGCATCTGTCTGATTGTCAGCCAACTCACAGAGTTGCAATGAAAAGGAACAAATTCAGCAGGTAAACGCTGATTTGGCTGAACTCTAAAGTGTAGTGTGCCTCCGCTGCTCCCAGAACATCTGAGTGGAGAAGAGAATCCACTGTAACCTGGAGATGGCGCTGCTCCTCATTTTGACTCGGTTTCTACTTCTAAAAGTAAAAATTATGATTATTATCAATCATGTTGGGTTTGTTTTCCAGCCTTTTATGCTTGTTGAGAATGAATTTCTTTGACTCAGTGTGTTTTTTGGGGGACATTTTCCTCTTTTAATCATACACTTGGATTCATTTCAATCAAAGTTTGGTTCAGCGGGTTTGAGTTGATGGATGCGGAGGCAGGTTACTGCCCCCAAACGCGTTTCCTTCCAGGGGAGTTAAAGTCATATTAGGGTGTTTTCTCAGTTTTGGCTCAGCTCACGACGGTCTGATCACATGAGGGAGGCGTCTGTAAGATAACCAACGGCACTTTAAAGGTTCCGCGGAAGCCCATTTCTTCCTCTACTACCACCGACATGATTAGGGGATAAAATCTGGAATTAGGAGATTAAAGTCTGAGCAGCATTGATGCAACAGTCAGGCATCGTGCTTTAGAACGCAGCATCCAAGTCAGAACCGCGCAGTGGGGTCTGCAGATGATACGACAAGCCTCGCCATGGAAAATAGAAATTCACTATATATACTAGCAACAGTCAGGTATAACGTTGAAGCTGTTACACACTCCAGATTAATTACATTTAGCTCCACATCTTATCAAATGCTGCTTTTTCATAAAATCTAAAAAATAAATGACATTAGGAATCACTTCACAGAACCATTTAATTTACTCGTTATTTTAATAAAATGTTATCAGCACAAATTGATTGAGTTTATTTTTTTCCACAAAGAGGATGGCGGTCTGAAGGTTACAGTAATATCAAATTCAATATTAATTTACCATCCAGTGTGGGCGGCTCTTTGAACCTGTGTGGTCTCTGCGAGCGGCGCCGACCCATCGGCCCCCGGGACTGTGATAAACGGGGAGGCTGACCGTTCTCCCACCTGTGTCTCAGCCTCAGGACGGCTACCGCCTGGTCCAGCACTTCCAGTTCATTGGCTGGCCGGCCTACCGGGACACGCCCCTCTCCAAACGCTCCATCCTCCAGTTGGTGCGCAGGTTGGCCAAGTGGCAGGAGCAGTACGACGGGGGCGACGGGAGGACCGTGGTCCACTGCCTGTGAGTCCAGCCCCAACCTGCACACACACACACACACACACATGCTTAAACACACACACACACAAAACACACACTCTAGATAGTTTTCATTAATTAAGTGACAGCCTGTTTTTATCCATGAAGGATTTAAGAGGTGTCTTATTTAAACCTTTAACATGATTACCGATGATTGTAACATTCATTTTAAGCTCTCAACCTTGTTGATTTTAAAGTCATGGATAAAATATTACACTCGCCTACACATCATCAAGCTTATTTGAAGCTAAAAATCATCACAATTTCCTACACTCGATGTTTATGGCCTAATCCAAAAGTCAATTCTGTGGGATTATTTTGAGATTTGGTTGAGTTTTTTCATTTTATACAGAAATATGTGATACTATTTAAGAAAACAAATGTGAGCTGTTTTCCCCCCAGATTTCCCATTTTAACGTCTCTTCATTGCATCCTGATCGTTTCATGTAAAAGTCATCTTTCTTAATTCAGCTGCTATGGTTAAAGCCAAATTCATCGTGATGTTGTGCAAAATTCAAATTCCCCTAAATGTACTTTTGCTTCAGTCAGTGTGGTAATCCAGTGATAACCCCTGAGCAAGATCAATAACTGGAGTTGTTAATCAACATCATTTATCGATCAGATGTAATAGAGTTGACACATGGTGATCCCATCAGCTCAGTTTAGTGGGTATTTCTTGTTCTTTTCTGCAAGGATGTTGACCTCTGCTAAGATACTGAGGATGATGCTGATGGTGATGATGATGATGGTAGTGACTTAGTTTTAGAAGTCACACCAGGATTATCCCCATCATACCGTGTAGATAATATTTTGTGTATCCGCAGTGGCTCCCAAACATGTAAATATCAATTCAGGATTAAAGTTAACAACTATTTCAATGCTCAATAAACTGCTGTAGTCTGCATCTAGCCTATTGACTAGAGTCTGTGGGCGGAGCAAAGATAGTGTATGGGCAGAGCAAAGATCGTCTATGGGCGGAGCAAAGAGCATCTATGGGCGGAGCAAAGATCATCTATGAGCAGAGCAAAGATCATCTATGGGTGGAGATCAGTGTAGCTCATTCGGATTTGAGGGAAAGGCAGTCATTTGTTCTGAGCAAGGCTCTAAAACTGGTGTGTTTAGGGTCCTACTGAGCTCAATCCTTCAGTTTTCAGACAAAAGAACACTAGTAACATTTCATTTAGACATCATACAACCATGTTAATATGTCAACATTAAATGATTTATTAAATTCCATAGCAAGGTTGTGTGTACATCCATACACACCTCACGTTAATCAGCAAAATTGAAAGTTTTCAGTTCACCGTTCACAGAGTCCCACCCTGTCAAATGAAGAAATATAACATTAAATCTTTGCCCTTCAGATCCTAAAATAAGTCACATGACGTCATCTGATATAGATGGTTTTATGTTGCAGGTTATTTAAACCTCCCTGGTTCTCTTGTGCACATTGTCCAACAAAGAAAATCAATGTGGATGAAATTTCAACACTGATCTGATCACTGATGTCAGCAGCCAACATTCTAAATTCATCAACACATCAACTTTCACTTGTTGTGACTGCGATACTTCAGATGTTGTGTGACGGCGGCGCCCTCTCCTCTCTTCACAGGACCGGTGGAGGGCGCTCTGGAACGTTCTGTGCCATCTGCAGCATCAATGAGATGATTCAGCAACAGAACATCATTGATGTTTTCCACACTGTCAAAACCCTCAGAAATAACAAGACCAATATGGTGGAGACAATGGTGAGGCTTCTTCTTCAACATGAACACACACGCCTTAAAGATTTTGGCTTTGAAGAACTTAAAAACCCCAAACACCCCACGTGTAGCAATCACAGGCGACTCTGTTGTCATACCTCAACACTTGATATCTGATTGCCCTGCTGAGCAGTAAATTACTGGAGAAACTGGAGTTGTGTGTTCAGATGGAGGTCAAATGTTTTGGTCAGAGCAGCATCGTCTCTGGAGATGAGAGGCGAGTGACCTTTAACCTCCAGAACGTTCTCATGGAATAGCTGAGGGAGCGGTGCTTAAAACTCTCTCTGTCGTAACAAAGACAGATTATCTCCTGAGTCATCATCACTCAAGTGTTCCGACAGGACGGTGATGCGAACAATCGCTAAAGGATGTACGCTGTGCTCACGAAGCATGAAAGGAAGACAAAGTTTAGAGACCATGTCATGAGGGTTGTTTAACATTCAGACACTAATTAAAAGCACACGTGTTATGATGTATTTTTAAACATAACAGTTCGTTGTTTCCATTTTTACCTCTTCTACAGGAGCAGTACAAGTTCTGCTACGAGGTGGCTCTGGAGGCGCTCAGTTCCTTCTGATCGCCTCAAACATCTCGTCTCTGATTCGCTGGTGATGTCACCGCTCAGTCCCGACGCAACACGCCACGCACGAAGCGGCTTTGGGATGATCTGAACCGACCTGTGAGCATGAGTGCCTGTATGTGCTGCAACAGTGTGTGCGCTTGGTTCTCAGAGGACACGCCTACCATATTTTACAGCACACACAACACACACACACACACACACACATAAACGCACACTGGTGTTTTTGTTTCACTGATACTGAGAACTTTACGCGCTTGTACAAAGAAAAAAAAAAACCTAATGTTTGAGACTGCGCCACCTTTTCCTGCTCTGTCTGTTCGCTCTTCTGGACTGTGCTGTGACTATTGTACAGTAACCTTTTTAGATATACTCTCTGCCTTGAATGTTGTCTCCCTCTGAAATCTGGATGTAGACTGGAAACTTTGATGGGACCTTTCACATTTAACTGGGCTCCTGAGGGTTTGGGACTTCACTCACACATTTGGTTGTAATTCAGGCTGATAGTCAATGAAACTTCAGTTTATCCGTTTATTAAATTAGGCGCTCCTCTTGGCTCTGTTTTGAGAGCTCTCCGCATTTCCATTCAGTGACCCTGGAACCAATGATCAGACCCATTTAAACTAAATAGATGTGGCCCTTTTAAACTGCTGTTGCAGGTTATGACCTTTGAGGTCTCCTTAAACACCCCAGAGAAGTCACTGAGGTGAAGTCGTTCTGAGAGAGTAAAAGGAGCAAAAGGGTGAGGAGCAGAAGAATGAGGTGAACGCCTGTTTGGGAATGCATGGCCCACAGCCGGGATATTTCAGAAACATCTATCTACAGCGTCAAAGCAGCAAATTTAGAGATAGTATGAACATGTAGAGCACAGGGATGGGTGCTAATTACTGCAAGCTACATTACTGGAACAGCAAATTATTGGTATCGCTAGTGTTATTCACAAAGTGCTGCTAATGGTTCAAGAACAATGACTCACGCCACACATCAGGCACCGTCGTGTTCGTCCGTACTCTCGTACGATGCGAAGATTTTTGATTCCCGCGATCCCAGGGGAGCGGATGGGCATCACGAAGCAGCAGGCGGGCGGCGGACGGAGGCCTCGGCGCGCGCTGCTTCTGTGTTTGAAGGGTTCTAAGTGGGATGCGGCTTCAGATCGGCTCCCGGAGGAAGCAGCGGGTCAAAGCAGCATCGCGTGATCACACCTTTGAGGCCAGCCGATGTGAGCTGTGGGCAATCTGAGCTTTATCTTTCAAATCAGAACGTACTGCATTTATTTCCAGCAGATGCCTCTGGACTGTGTCATATTAACCGTTAGTCATATTTGAAAGTGAAAGCTTGTTTTTTGTATGCAGACCGGGGCGACTCCACGAGGAGTTGACTTCTGTTCTTATCGTTTTCTCTTTTGCGTTGGAACTCTAATTTGGTTTTTGATAGCTTTATGTCAAGTCCTTCTTGTGAAAACCTTCCAGTGTGCATCCACCATGAGTGTAAATATGAAATAAAACAAAAAGAAAGAAAAAAAACAACCACGGTCAAACACGAGGCACCAGAAACATCAGTCATCGCCAGAATATCGGACATTCTGCTCTTTATAATTTAACACAAAGACTCACGTTGTCAGTCTGCAAAAATGTCCATTTAGACATTATTTTTAATACACAAATCAATGTATTTTGGTAGATTTAACTGGTAACCACATTCAAGAGAGCTTTGGGGATTAAATCTATGATCTCAATATTGATTAAACGACTCCTATGACTAATCACAACAGCTTGTACCCTGTGCTGCTGTGAACCACCTGCGTAGATTTGAAGCTGAATGATGACGGACAGAGTCAAGTGTTGACCATCAGAGCTGCCGGCCCTGTTGCCAGGCCAAAGCAATCAATCAGTGGAACAAAGAAGAGTCCCCATTGGCGTTAAGTGTGGTTTCAGAAAGCTAACACGAGCGTTTCTGTGGATCCAGATCCCGTGGTTCAACTAACAGGGGGCTGATGTCGGTCAGATTTCACCTTTATCAAATGTCATCAGCGATGCAGAATGAGACGCCCAGATTTGTTTTGCATTTAATCACCAGGGGAATTCAGGGGAAGAAGCAAATTTGACAAAGCCGGACTGATAGGAAGAGCCTGAGTCAGAGGAGACGTGCTGCAGAGAGGGCTAATGAGAACCCTCCAGGACGTGGTACTGCGATACATCTCATCATGTTTCCTCTTTTGATCAGACTTTTGGATGTAAACTTCCTGCAGTCCATCCAAATGAAGTTTTCGGTTTAAACGATCCAGGCGTTCTTTTATTTCATTGAGTCAAAGAGACTGTGATCTAATATTGAAAAAATGACTATGAGCACGTGGGTCATGATCAGATGGAGATTAAAATATGAAGCAATGGGCTTCAGCAACATGGCATGACATGGTTTCTATAGAAACTAAAGCTATTGCTTTCTCTTAATTCACCTGTCAGTCGACTAAGATTTGGGATGTTTCTCCAGGATGACGGTGATCTCTGACCAGCACTAATTTCCTTTGCATAATGTGTTCGTATGAGTAAATGCTCCTGGCTATAACCAGCACATTTATGGGAAGATACTAAATAGAGTTTAATTTGTTTACCCATTAATGGACCTGTCAAGACAAAGACGTTTAGTAACATAATGTAATGAAAACACTGTTTATGCCTCAGATATCTTTTTTATGATTATTTCCAAAAGGCTTTATCTTATCGGCTTGTTTTATGGATGTTCATCTGGATTATGTACACCGTTATTTTCTTTTGCTTTTTGTATGTTTTTTTTGTATAAATATTATTCTGCTGATTTTTTTTCCCTTTATTTTGGTCAAACGTGTGGTTTAGAACTGGTGATTCAATTACCAATTTATCTGTTTAGTTGTTTAAAATGTGGTTAACATGGAATAAAGGGACCAAAATATTTCATACAATCTCATTTCTTTTGTTTACAGCATGCGATTGTGATATATTGCATTGCGTTGAGGACATGTCCTCAATAACTAATTATCATATAACGTTCCTGTGAAAATGAAACTGGTTTAATGTATGGTCTTGTGTATATACGCTGGCTAACAGATAGATTAGGTGTTTCTCAGCTTTCCTGAAGCACCTTTTAACTCACTTTAATTATGAAGACCCAGAGCTGCTTCACAGAAAACTCTTAAAGTATTACTATGATACTGAGTGACTTTGAGACACAGACACTTCATCACAGCAGTCTGGAGGATCTCTAATCTGATCTAATCTAATCTAATCTCTCAGTGCTACCTGCTGCAGAATCAAGTGAACAAGTGTTTGCTGTGAAGCCTGTAGTTCTGCCACTGGATGGGCCTGATTAATGGACCCATGGTGCCTTCTTTGCCAGTGGTGGTGACACTTGTCTGTCCTTATCTCATCTATGAAGCTATTAGATGAACAGTGATGTCATCTTCTGTTCCACTTTCACTCTGTCAATGGACACTTCCACTTGCTAACACACTGAATTTGGCTATTGCAATATGTGGGGACGCAGAATGCAACCCAGCGGCTGTTCATCACGTCAGGCCTGTTCTTTGGTCTCTTTTACAAACTTATTTTTAATATCATACCAACTGATTGGTTAAGGTTAACCAGTCACCGGCTTTTTCACATCATGACCCAAATAAGCAGTTAACGTGACGCTCAGTGGTGTGAGCTCTACAGGAAGCCTCCAAAGATAACTTGAGCCAGTGAGCCTCTCTTGCTTCAACACACAAGAGAACACAAGCTGTGTTGCTCCCACCTCCCTGCAGGTAAATCCAACTCTCTCTCAGAAATGTTGAGACGCCTCAAAAAAGCAAAATAAGGCTGATAGTCCCCGTTTGTTCCTCGTATGTGTCCCCTGAATGCTGCCCTTTAAACCATCAAAATATTGTCCTATGTGCTTGTGTGAAGAGTTAAGTGGTAATAAACTGGAATAATGGACTTAATTGTGTTGGCTATGGGACATCATAGTGATAATGTGTTCTGCAGCTCAAAAGCCAGATGTTGACACCCACTCCAGAGTGTAAAACAGCAGCTGCCATCCAACTGAAGTATCATCGTACCACTTTGTAAGTCATAAACTTTAGAATATGAAATGAACCTAGCAGAGTCATTAGGACAAATGAACTTTATAGTGACTCATATCCATAAAATCTTCCATACTTCAAAATAAATCATCATGTCGTCACTACTTGCTTCTGCTCTTTCTGCATTATGCTTTATAAAAGCAGAATAACAGAAGCAATGCACAAAACACGTAGAGAAGTTGCTGAATTGTTCCAAGAAACAAACCTGTAACGTTGTACAGAAATGATGTTGTACAGAAATGGGAACGAACCATTTGAGCTGCAGGACCAGGACAACGTTCCAATTTCATTTTGTACAACTATTCACATGTTATTTCATAAGATTTGTGAGAAAGCACTACATTCATTACAGGACAGCTGAGTGATAACAGCTCACTATCTTCATTTGACTGTACCGTCTTTTCTTGCTTTGTGACTCCTGCCTCAGAGAAAAAACAAAAAATCCAAAACACAACCTTGCTGTTTCTAATCAATCAGAGTCATGATGAACACAGCTCCAAGCCAACGGCCTCATCCTTTATTTAGCTGGTTGATTCCCAAGGAGCTCATAAATATGCATGAGTGTGCGATTAGCATAGGCACCAAGGACGGGGCCTGTACCTTGGCATTATGACGATCAATCAGAAACACTAAGGGGCTCCTCAGAGGGAAGCTGTCTGTCAGCTTGACTTTGGGCTGAGCTGAATTGCACGCACACATAAAAACGGCACGTTCAAAGCATACATAAGGTGCAGACACACACAGCATGGTGATGTCTGAAGAAAGTGTGCCTCTCTGCACACATGCATACACAAACAGCACACGCAGCATCGGCGCAGATACCTGCAGATGCAGGCATGCCCGCACAAAGGCTTATCTCATCAGGATATACAAGCAGGCAGACGGGTTTAGCATCCCGCTCACTCGCTCTTTTGTTTCCTCCTCTTTCTGGGCCCTTTCGTTATTCACTTGGTAATGAATTTGAAAATTGGCCCATTTCATTTGCTCTCTCCTAAATGTCATTATCCGTGGGAGAGAGGGGTTACTATGGCATGGTGATTTATTTTTCTGCCACTAACAAAGTTATTAATATCTTTTTGCCCGCATAACCTGTAACAAGGTTATCTGGTGGGTCCGTGAGCTGCCTGAATGTTTGCTCAGGAACATCAGTTCACGCTCGTTGATGCTGCGTTGACGGTTCAGAGTAGCTGTGTGTTATTTCTCCTGCAGCCCCGCAGGTCTTACAGCCCCGTTTGATTTAATAAATATGAAAAAGATAACCTTAGGCATCTTTGAAATGGAGACAAGCCATAGAGCACTCCAATTGAAGAGTGAGTGTCTCATCTCCCCGGAGGGAGGCTAAATCAAAATATTAAATTGATAGTCAATAAAGATTTTGGTTTAAATGCAAAATTAGTGGTAACGTTTTAAGTGATTATGATGAAATTTTAAAACAAGTCTGCCATGGAGGAAAAGGTCTGAGATTCATGCACATCACCAGCTCTATTTCTTTTTTTCTGCATCTGGAAAATAACAAAATAATATGATTATGAATTTAAGATGGCAGCATCAGCCCTGGAACAGAATTTATAAAATGTAATCGATCATACACAGCTCTGTGTAACAGTGTTATTCAGAGCATTTCCACACCTCTTCGTTCTGTTTTAACAAAAATGAAACAGTGACGGATCAAAAAGATTCGTACCCTTCAAAAGTATATTTTATCGTAGGTTAATCAGACAAAAGGCAGATATTTTCCAGTATAAATGTGTCCAGAGGAAAGGGATTTGATGTATCCATTATATATAATAAACAGTTCAAAACTCAGTGATTTCTGTTGATGAGGTTTATGAGTCACAGTGGTTTTGGTCTTTGGCCTGCAATCAGAACTTAGATTAAATCCTGTCCAAACTAATTATGCAAATTTATTCTTTTAGGCCCTTTTACATTTCCACAAAAACCAGTTTAAATCCACGTCTTTTGAGGACAATGTGCAGCAGAGCAGACAACATTACTTCTCATGGATTGAACGTGTCCCATCGATTTCATTTCATTGGCATTCCAATTTTCACTTGCAAACGTCCTTTCTGTTGTTAGAGAGCTTCTTGTAATCTGCCACTTTGCTTGTTTTGTTGTTTTGCTAAAGTGTTTCTGGCGCTCATTATTACGTATATCATGATATGCCCCATTCCCTGCTGCAGAAAAACCGGTTCCGCCCAGGGCTGAACATTGACAACCGCTGATTTAAACAAACAAACCCGTGTTCACCTGCTAACTTTGATGTGATGGGTATGTGGCTCCTGAGCCAGATTAGTTGAGGCCCATGTTTCCAATGAGCATCACGAGGAGGGCTTCTGCTCCACCACACAACCACCTCCCCCATTCTTATACCTTACTTCCCACTGTGGGTTATTACTTAGAAAAGAGCAAGAAATGCTGGATTGAGTGAGATGAAGTGATACAGAATGTAGTTGGCTTTGATTTAAAAAGCATTCATCCATCCATCGCTTTCTGCCATGTTTCCTCCACTGAGGGTCGTGGGAGGGCTGGAACCTGTTCCAGCACATTGGGCAAAGGTAGGGAGAACATGCAAACTCCACACAGAAAGTCCGCAGCCTTGGATTCAAACCCAGGGCCTTCTTGCTGCGAGGCGATGGTGCTAACCACCATGCTGCCTCCTAGAAAGCATTCATATAAGATATATATTCAGGGCACCTTGACTCAGAGTCGAGTACACACTGAAATGCCGAGACTCCTGTTGCTGAACAGAATGGTGCACCCTCGACCCATACCAGATGTGCAGACCAGATGCCATGCCACCTCCAGGTCCTGATTCTTTCGCTCAGTCCGACTGTTGGTTTGTGGATGAAATCCTGATAAAAGCCTGGTGGTGGCCCTCAACAATCTACAGAACCACTGGTCAAGAACCACTACAACCGCTTATGGGAGGCGGGGCATGGCCAGTCCACACCACTGAGACCTTTGCAGGATCCATCTGCACTCTCCCCGGGGTGATAATGTATCCAAGGAAAGAAACAGATGAGAGGATGAAACTTGCACTTTTCTGCCTTCATAAACAGGGCATTCTCCACCAGACGCTGCAACACCACCCAGACGTGTTGAGCCCACTCTTCTAAAAATGCCATTAAGCTTCTGATTATCAATATGACCATTAGTGAACTGGGTTAGATACAAGAATCAGACTGGTATTTGGAATATTAACTATATAAGTATATTGACTTGGTCTTCCTTTACTGTGTGGTTTCGGGTATTATTGAAGGCCCACAGCACTGATCAGGATGTTCATGCACACTGTCTGAATACATTTTTATTTCAGGGGGCTTTCTGAGTTCACTGACTCCTCCTAAGAAATATACTCTGTGTCAGAGAACTGACAGAGGAACTTTGGGTAAATGACACCAACATTACACTGTAGGCTCATTAAGTTCAACCAAACGCTGTGTTGAACGTCGTCTTCCACTCACCCCCCTCCCAGATGCCGACTAAGTGGTAGCAGGTCCAGCTTGGTGAACACAGTTGCCCCCTGGAGCGGTTCAAATGCCGACAAAATTGATGGCAAGAGATACCAGTGCTTAACCGTGATGTAATTCAAACCCCAAGAGTCGATGCTGGGCCTCAGGAACATGACCTTCTTTTCCACAAAGAACAACCCCACGCCCCCGGGGGAGGAAGACAGCTGAATGATTCCAGCAGCCAGTGAACTGCCAGTGTGTTCCTCCATGGCCCTCCGTTCAGAGAGGGAGTAGATGCTAACATTTGGTGGTGAAGTCCCAGGAAGGAGGTCAATGGCACAGGCGTAGGGCCAGTGAGGTGGGAGTGAGGTTGCCCAGACCTTGCTGAAGACCTCACCGAGGTCAAGGTAGGCTGCTAGAACCCTGTCAGGGCCAGCCCTGAGGAAGGATCTGGGGTCAGCACTTGCCTAAGGCAGGAATGATGGCAAGCCATCCCCAAATCCTAGACACTTCCTCTCTCCTAGTCCAGGCGTGGGTTGTGGAGGCAGGGCCATGGATAGCCTACAACTAGGGGCCGGTGTGACTGTTCCAGTATGTGAAAGGTCTGCTGTCAGTGGTTATCCACCAGCAGCATAGTCACTGGGCAGGTTTGATGACTGATGAGAGAGAATAGTAGGGAACAGTTGGTGGGGTTGGTTGCGCATCTTGCCTCGGCTACAGACACCGCCACTGCCTCCTCGGGCTGCTGCAGGATCTCCTTGATCCTCTCCAAACAGCTCAACAGAGACCCAGTCCCAGTTCCATGCAATGGAGAAAATCAGTTGATGAGAACATGTCCTCCTCCTGCAGGTGCAAACATGGCGAATGTGGTTCTCTTCCTGGTTGTTCACATGTTAAATACCTAGGATCAGGCAGCAGACCACATGTCAAACAGCAGGAAGATGAATAACCATAAAGCTTCGTCCTCTTGTACATAATGTACATTACTTTTTGCACGTGCTATCTTCCTTCTGTGGTAATAACAGAAATGAAAATGGCTACATTTTTACTTGGAAATTTCATAAATTTGCACTTTAAAAAAATTCATGGCGGCTGTGGTCTTGACTGGTCTTCACAAATAATCCTGAGTCCAGCTCGACTGAGACTATACAGAGTAAAAATGCAGTCGAGACAAGGCTGAGACCTTCAAATGATGGTGCCGAAGACTGTCCTCGTGAAGTTGAGGCCTTTGGAGAAATAAAAGAGTGTAGCTGGCTTCTCCTTGTAAAGTGCAAAATAAGTGTACTAATACTTGATGATACCTGATAAGGCTCCAGCTAAAACCAAGTTTTCAAACCTATTTGTTGAGTTTATCTTTTTACTCATCATGTTATACAGGAAGTGTGACCGGCTCCTCAACAAAACGATGATAATAATGATAATAATATTAAATGATAATAATATTAATAAGAATAAGGAGGAAAAAACATAAAAAATGTTAACTTTAGTTATTATCCAATTAATCTGTAAAGTAGTCATTTATAATGGAAATCATTACTGTTCATAACTAATTAATAGTATTGAACGAGACTCAACTATTAATCACTTTAGAAGGATAAAATAATAGACACTGACTAATTCACAGGGTTTTCTACTTTATAGAAGGACGCTTTTGCTGACAAACTGTACCCTCATTGTAAAAAGAAAAGACACTTGGTTTAACATTTTCATTTTGTTGACTGGAGGGTTTGCTAATGAGGCTAAAACTAAAGTTAGAGTTGTTCATTTTGTGCTCATGGCCATACTTATACTATGCCCTGAACTTCACTGAAGGACAAGGAGCTTAATTGGATGTAATGCCGTTGAAGGAGACAGCGGCACCTCAAAGAGTCATTTTTTGCTGACTTAAACTCACCAAAGGTGCTTAAAAATATAATGGCAGAAAGAAGAGTGAGAGAGGCAGAGGAGTGGGCGTGGGCACTGGAAGGTAGCACCAGGCAGAGAATGAGAAAAGGATGTACAAAGGAAGTCCTGGTGTCACTGCGATATCATGGCTCAGTTCAGCCTAGAACACCTTCACCATTTTATACTGAATTCTGAATGATGGGATTGAGCAGGTCCCTCTGCAAACAGATGATTGTCTTCCTGGAAATTCCCTGCCCTCCACATAGTCTTACATTCTTACACATTCCTGATGTTCACCTTCGTCTGCGATCACCTTCCTGCATCTTTCTCATTCCCAACATAATTAAAGTACGCATGCTGTAGATGAAGTGATCCCCAACACGCCACAGCACTGAAATCAACTCACATGGGATCAACTTATGCTCTTCTAAAAATGCCATTAAGCTTCTGATTATCAATATGACCATTAGTGAACTGGGTTAGATACAAGAATCAGACTGGTGTTTGGAATATTCACTATGTAAGTATATTGACTTGGTCTTACTTTACTGTGTGGTTTCGGGTATTATTGAAGGCCCACAGCACTGATCAGGATGTTCATGCACACTGTCTGAATACATTTTTATTTCAGGGGGCTTTCTGAGTTCACTGACTCCTCCTAAGAAATATACTCTGTGTCAGAGAACTGACAGAGGAACTTTGGGTAAATGACACCAACATTACACTGTAGGCTCATTAAGTTCAACCAAACGCTTAAGGCCTTTGACATACACAAATAGGATGCACCGATCCACCAAATGTGTCATTATAAGGTTTCCCCTGCTGATTGTCCATTGTTATTCCATTAGATGTTTCTGTAATCTGGGTTGATCACCTTCCCTAGTCTGTCCTTTACAAGTAAGACAAAGACGATACCCTCATCATTGTTTGACTAAAACTATTGTGATGTGGCTCAAAAGAGCAACAGAAGGATTACATGGGATTACATTCACCATTTACCCACAAATCCAAACAATGACACAGGCATGTACAGACACACACGTGTGTAGTCTGTCTTTAGACTTTCATTGATGAATGCTAACCCTTAGTTTTGATCTACGCTATATAATTGCACCTTATCACCATAAAATACACATAGGTCCAACAATATACGTTGTCCAAATACCACAATGACATTGTTTTATGTGCTAGTGGCTGCAGGTACAAAAATGACCTCACTCTGTGTTGTGCATGTGATTCAACCATCACAACTGTACCCAACTCTAACTATAAACCTAACTGCTAACTTTAATTAGATTCTAAAATTAATCCTAAACCAAGACATTAATTCCTTTGAAGTTGTGTGGACCAACCAAAATGTCCTCACCTTCCCAACCCCAGAGCCTCCACTGGTTCCGTGTTCCACAAAGTTTTCAGTTTAAATTCCTTCTTCTCACCTACACAGGCCACAGCCATAACCAAGCCCCTCATACCTCCGCCCACAGGGAGATGGGTTCAGGAGTGTATACCAAAGTGTTTTATATTATAGACATTTCGTCCACACAGAAAGGGTGTTTCGAGAGCCCGTATAAGCTGCTTCTTGAAACCAGAACCAGAAAGGATAAATCCCAAAAATGCAACCCTGACATTGTCGTGTGTACACCCTATATGCATCACTTTTGAATCGTGTCTCCTCCTCCTTAACCAGCTCATGCAGTTATCTTACCAACACAACATGTCACGGACCAGACGAGGGAAGGTGAGGAGGACCCAAAGGCCCATCTATAGCCCCTCCATCAACTATGATGGGCTATAGAGTTGCGCTCTTACTCCAGGAGCTCAATATCACCATCCATCCATCCATTGTTTTCTTCCGCTTGTTCCTCCACAGAGGGTTGCAGGGGGACTGGAGCAAAGGTGTCCAGTCCAGGGTGTAACCTGGGTTGACACATACGGACAAACAACCATTCACCCACACAGGCACAGGGAGAACATGGAGACTCCACACAGAAAGACCCCAGCCTCCATCCCAACCTACTTGTTGCTGACCACCTCACCACTGTGCCACCTGCTCAATATCACCTTTACAGTAAATGTTCTCTTCCTCAGCCTGCACCAGCAGCAACAAGTGGACACGCAGAACAGCATACAACAGAACCAAGCGTTGTTAACAGCATATTGTACTTGTGATGTTTCACACATGTGCTTATATGCATGCTCCTGTTCTTCTCTGTTTTGTGCACAGGTCAGCTGTATGTATTACAGCATTTGACCATTTTAGTATGGACACAGACATTTCTTGAGATGTCTCTGTATTTAAGAAAATGTTTGAAAAACGTTTCGATGTCAGCCGTTTCTGTGTGGGTGTTGCCTCAGACCTGCCCTAATGACACACTCCCTCTCATTTCTCCAACACAAACCTCTCAATGCCAGTCTTGAGAGCCAAGTACCAAACCAGGGGTGACAGCTTTTCTTTGAGTTTCTCTAAAAGTACTATACCAATAAAATGTATTATTATTGTTGTTGTTGTTGGTAATTTATTGTCTTGTTGATTGTTGTTATTATTTGATGGTTTTGACAAAAAAAGTAATATTTATTTGGAAAAAACAAGTACAATTTGGTAGTGGTTTTGTCCATTCCAGTCTGAGTCTGATTGCTTCGTTAGTTTCTCCGCTCTGCTGCAGAAAACACTGACAGCTGCGAGGATCCATCCAACAAAGATGTAAAAATGTAAGAAAGGTTATAGAAAAGGTTATTCACCAACCCATAAAAGGAGAGACAACAGAAAGTTCAACATTTGCTTTTAATCAAAAGCAGAATGGAGACACGAGGCATAATTAAGACAAGAGGATCCATAAAGTTCATCATGAAATATGAGATAATTTAAGAAGCACTTGCTAATCTCTGACCTTTACAGCTCCCCAATCAGAGAGAGGAAGAGAAGAAATGAGAGGCTTCCCTCATCATGTCTCCCTTTATCAGTTCCTCATCTTCCTCATCTCTCCTTGGTCATCATCCTATACTTCTATATGGTCTTCTGTAATCTCCATTAGTTGCCATATTTCATACTTTTTCTCCAGCTTTTCTTCTTTTTTTGTTTGTTTTGTGGCAACTTTTCATTAGAGCTATAAGAATTTATGATTCCCCTAATTGTTTGCATCTTTGTATGTTATTATGATGAGGATGCATCGCCATGTTTAACCTCAGAGTCTCTAATAAGAGAGTAGTGATGGCTGATTGGGTGTTGCTTGCTACAGAGTCTCCTTGACGTCCAAGGCAAAACCCAGGACTCTGGATACCTCCTGGGCACGAGCATTCAGGATGCCTTGGAGGTCTTCAGGGGAGTGTGCTGCTATGGCTTCATGATGATGGTATTCCAAAGTTTGCTTTTGTATCTGAACCTGTTAAGGTTGAAAGCCGTCCATAAGTCCTGTAGAGGTCTGCGATCTCCTGGGTTCAAAGACACATGATAGTTATGGGCTTGCGAAACACCAGATTGGGCAGCAGAATAGATGGTTCTGTTTTGTCATTCGGCTCATGATGGACCGTGTTATGCCTACTACCATGCAGCTTTCAAGTAGGAGTTCAGTTGCCAGATCTTTCTCTTCCTGAGGCACTTGGAGGAGCTGTGAAGGGAAAATTGAAAGAATAGGAAAGATTCATGAAAAGGAATTAACTGACCTTTGTGAGTAGTGGGAGGCTGGACCTCATCAGTGGAATGAAAAACAAAGAGTTGGGAGAGATGCTGCCAAATAGTACACACATCAATCCCAAAAATGAGTTCCAATAGACATATTAACTCTAGTGTTGGGAGACTTCAGCTTCTGTGGTGGAGTGATGAAGCCCTATTTTTACTTGATATGTTCATCGGGAAAGGCTACCAGCTAAATAACAATTTAAAGGTATGTATGTACACACATTGAGTCACATTTGACACCACTGCTCTAGAGTGGATAAGAAGATGAGTCAGTCCAGTTTGTGGCTGGTTTCCTTACTCATCTTTAATCATGAACATTTAAAAACAAAACATTTAGTACATTATTGTTCCTAATAAAACATTTAAAATGACTCCAAGATAAATGTCTGCATAAACCATCATGTCCTGATGACATAAACATCAGCTATAAGCACTTATCTTGTTTGGGAACATGTTCTGAAGGTGATTGGGATGGAACCAACCACCCTCGTCTTAGCCACTGTACCACCTGAGAATTAAATTGTGGAAATTCTATATTTTAGTAGGCGTAAGATTATCTGTCTGAATATAACGTTTTCATTATCATAAACTTTAGCTGAATCTGACATAGTCCAAATTGAGGCAAAAGGCCTTCAACAAAAATGTGGTTGTCAGGGTGACAAGAGACAAATTGATCATGGATACAGATGCAGAGATGGAATTTCAGTTCTATTCAGTTTTATTTATATATGATCAAAAATATCTCTAGACTCTTGACAGAAACACAGAACCCCGAAAAAGCAAGAGTAGCAACTCTTTTAACAGGAATAAACCTGGAGAAGGAGAGATCACGTCATAAGGAATACATAATTGCCATGTTTATTTCTCTTGAAGATGTAGTTTCAGAGCAATATAAGATGATAATAATTAGTACTACTGGTGCTATCGGCTTTTCCAGATAGGAATTGGGCCTCTGAGGACCTTATAGGCCAGGAGAAGCATTTTGAAATTAGTTTCAAATATAGAAAAACCAACAAAACCAATGCACCCAATCACACATAATTGTATAAATAAATATAATTTCATGGCATGAGCTTGTTCGATCTGCTAAAATGTTTTAAGGTATTTATTTTTTATACATTTTACTTTATAGGAATTTTACTGCATGTTACTGTTTATTTCAAGGGCATTTATGTCTGTTCCAATGTTCAGGTGTGTGTGTTTGGTTGTGTGTTTAAAACTGCTATCTCTTCACTACAGCTGGATTGAACACAGATTAGACCAGAGCTATAAATACTCTCTTTGAGAAATGCACACACCATAAATACACCTTGTTGTTAAGCTTGAGCTAAGACCTCTCTGCCAAACCTGATTACACAGGAAATAAATCACTCAAACTTACACACACACACACACACACACACACACACACACAGACTTTCTCAAATTGTCTCCAGTATCCAAATATTTTTTTGTCATGTTTAGATTTTGACAGTTTTATCAGAAATTAAGAAAGGCTGAAAAATTACTGATGAAAACAAATAATTATAAATGGCAAGTCATTTAATAAGTACAGTACATCAACACACTCTTACCTTCAGCCACTAAAAACTGAAATGTGCTCAGAATAAGGGATACAAATAGAACTGCTCTGGTGCACAATATTTCATCAATAACAATCCTCCAATGCCCTCAGTGGTGGTGTTATGGGGGTCTGTGACAGCCCTGACCCTGTGATGATTGTGTGTGCTTGGTTGATTTAGGCACCTCCTGCTTGAATCAGACAACATCTGACTCCATGTCAACCCTGGACCATATTTCACTCCTCCTTCCTTTGTTAAGTCTTTACTGAATCTGATTAATGACAGTGCAGACTGATCATGATGAATTCTTCAAGCTCGTAGTGCTTTGATGATCCAGAAGCTCCTTCCTTCCAAACGTCACTGAACCCTCCCAATAAATAATCATCCCAACTAATTCCTTCCTTACATACCTGTAATGTTCTAAACCTCTTGCTTTAATGTTGCTTTAATGCTGTTGTATGTATATTTGTAAATTAGCACTGGGCCTTCATTATTATGCTGCAACTATGAGCAGTCAATGTTAGCGAATAATACAGTTATTCCATTCTGTTCATACGCAGACAAACTTATTAAAAATCCTTTATATTCTTGACCATGATGATGAGCTGCATGCTAATTTGATTCTGCTAATGGCCTTGTGAACTATGCATGCACAGAATAAACATTAGTGTTGGACTTGATGTGTCTGTGGTGGTTTGGGGAGAATGTTTCCCAGCATCTACACATGTTTCACTGTGAGACTGTCTTAACCTCATTAGCCAGTGGCTGGCTGATTAGTGTTAGGCTCTCTGGGCCAGGAGAAACAACAATTACTGATGATTATTGCCATTTATTTAAATAATAAAGCATCTGGGGCTTAGTATTGGCAAACAAAAGGTTAGAAATCAGCAGTGGAATGCTGCCTGTGTCTGTGTTTGCTGACATTATCAGGGAATGCATTTACCTTTAAATCATCTGTGAGTACCCTTGTTTAATTTTGTTAGTCTCCAAGGTTATATTTTGATATCTACAAAGCCAAAGCAATTATTCTGGTTGCATAATATTCTTAATTATAGTTATAATTCTTATCATTCTAATAATCCTATATAGCTTTCTAGGTCCATGTCTTCTGATTCTCTTCCCACTGTTTACATATTCTCTCCTCAAAGTCGGTACAGATCATACTAATACCAATTATCCTCAAATTTAAGGGCACCACAAGGGTCCTCGTAGAGCACAGAACCATCAAAAAACTTGGCTTGGTTCATGCAGAAGTCTACTTTCTCTTCTCAAAATGTCACCAGCCTTGTAATGTCAACAGGCAGCACAACTTTCAGCCAGTTTAGAAATTATTTAGTGGGCTCACTCTTTCATATTTCAAAATCTCTGTATATAGTAAACTCTATAAACTATTCAGCTGCAGACCATTCTTCCCCGTTTTACTTTCTTCATGAATCTGCTTGAAGGGTCTCGGGTCTCAGGATGTGGTTGGTAAGAAGTGGGGCTATTTCCTGCTAAAAAGCTGTTTTAGGAGGAAGAGTGGCACAGAACAAATTTAAGCCAGTTTGTGTTGCACCATTTGTGTGATTCTTGACTGAACAATAGAAGAAAACCATCACAGAATGCGGTCCAAGGTTAAAGACACCTCTTAGCATACAGCCACATCTCCGTCTGGGTGCTCTTGCTTTTTAAACCAAAAGTACAGGCACTCATCCAGGTGTTCAGAAAGCCAAAATCTTCTTTCAGACAGTTTTGTAATCTCACATCATCCCAAAATATAAACATAGCAAAGAAAGTTTCATTTCCCCACATTAATGGCTGGGATCACTTAAAGTTGAAGCTGTGGATGATTTATAACTGGAGACACCTGAGAGGTATTATACTGTGCACTGGAGTGACATTAGTGATGTGTTGGACACATACTGGGAGTCTGCAGAGAGTGTACCTGAGCTCAAAGCAGAGCATCCAGTTTGGTTATGTGTTTACTCTGAAAATCTCATCTCCTCCAAATCAATACTCCATTTACTAGAGGCTCACAGGGCTCTGGCTGAGCAGGGCCCACTGCGGTCCTGCCCTGTCGCTTTTAAGTGTTTGCCTTTTCCATTTCACCTCTTTGCACTTCCTCTGCTTTATCCATTTTTGTGCTGCTTCTTTTAGTGATTCCTCATGCTTATCTGCCGTCCACATCTTCTATTTCTGTACCTTATCCACATATCCCTATTTCGTACTTCTCTTAATGCCAACTTCTTTCCCCTTCCTCCAGTTTATTCATGTCTTCTTTAAACACATTATTTTTCCTTCCAGTACGTTGAATGTTTGGCTGTCGTCTCATATTCTCCTGAATGTCCTCTCTACATGTTCCATTGCTCTGTGTGTGTGTGTGTGTGTGTGTGTGTGTGTGTGTGTGTGAGTGTTTGTGTGAGCCATGCAGCAGCTGTATTAAACACTTTGCTTTTTTCTCCTCCTGAGCTGAGACAATTTCTCCATTGCTCAAGGCGAGAGGGACAAAATGACTTAATCACATTGTGCCATTAATTTAATTAGCTTGTAATTGACATTTTAAATGCTTCCCATTTAAATTAGCTGGCCCAGCATCATGGTGGAAGTCAGCAACAAATTGATTAAATATCAGCCAAGCAGTGGAAAAAAAGAGAAAAGCAAAAAAAAAAAAAAGAACAAGTTTTTAAGACAAATGAAATGAAATTACAAGATCATGGAATAACCAAAATCAACAAAGAAGGCTGGAGATGAAAGGAAGTCGGAAAAAAGCATTAGAAAGGTGGGGACGGAATCAGCGTCCACATGGAAAGATCTAGCTGTCGTCACCTCTCCATATGTTGAAGTAAGTCATTGTGCTCATTCATCTACAGCAAATAGCTCAAGTCCCAACAGGTCCTGCCAGCGGAGGACAGGCGTGTGGGATCTGGTGAACCAAAGAAAACCATCAGGATATTCAAGACAACACCGTATTGACCTGTTCATATATTATTGGTTATGCATCATGGCCCCTTCTGAACACCCATAGTTGTTACGAATGGTGATATTGATGAGACAAAAGTGCTTTATGGATCCTCCACCTGCTCCCTCCCTTTATCTGCTTTACTTGTCCGTGCTTCTTTAACTTCTTTTCTTTTCCTTTTCATGCTGACAGGTTTTCTGTTGCTCTCTGACTTCTTTTTTTAACAGCCCCTCATGTTTGCTGCATCAATATTGCTCCTCTGTTATTTGTGGAGGTCAGCTATTGAAGAAACTAAAGAAATCTTGTTTTCCTCAACGTTCCTGTTCACTTTTTTTCTTAACGGAGGCAAATGAATTATTCAGTGTGACATTTCTGTGCAACAGCTCGATGCTACATTGTGGCGTGTGCGGTTAACACGGTTAACGTCAAAATGGATATTTACTGTAGTACAAGCGCATTAATAACAGCTAAATCTGCTGTAGGGTTTAAGCCATAGGTCGTATATCAAAGATGGATGCAGATTAGGGTCTGAAGGGTGAAGCCAGCGCAGAAGTGTGTGTGTGAAACACCACTGAGGTCCACTGGGGTGTGGCTCCAAAAGGCCCTGAGAGCAGATGCCTACCTGGTACTACAGAAAGGCTGCGGGGTCGTGGCCCTTGTAGGACCCAGCGCAAGAGCCCTGGTCTGAGCAGACTACTGTCAGGGAAGGAGTACACACCACATGCCTGATGCCAATCCTCCTGGGAGTGAAACAAAGTAATACTTAGTTGTCTGGCTGATCTACATTTTTGGAATCAACCCAAGAATGTGGGCCCTTTTCTGGCATTGTGCGCTATTATCTTCCGTCTTTGTGTATGCAGTGCAGTGCAAAATTGTAGACCTTTATGTTTAATGCTAAGTACAACAAAATTAACAGCAACTGCGTGTGTGTGTGTGTGTGTGTGTGTTGAGGGGGGGGGAATAATGGCAAATACAGTGAAATGCATTACATTATAGTTGGCCTATACAAATTACACAAATTACACACATACACACACACATATATGATATATAAATATATGATATATATGATACATTCAGAGACAAGTAAAGAGTTCTCTTTACTTAAATACATAAGAAGCAAAATAGCTGAAAAATAAATAAACTAAATCTCCGCTTACATCATATTCTGTCATCAATTCTAAAAGTTCAAGAACTAACTACATTGTTTTTTCCTAAAGTTTGTTTTCCATTTTCAGCCTTGTTTTAACAAAAGAACAGCATCTGACACAGACAATGAAAAAAGGTGTTGCATTGTTATTGTAATTTTCAGGCTAACCGGGCGTTTACAAATACACAACATGCACGAGGATCCAGTTCACATCCACTGAACAGAACGGAAATAACAGCTTTTTACAAAAATTAAAAACCATTGTCCTGGTGTGAATAGCTAACAGTTGAGGCAAAGCCAAATGTGCACTCTTCCATCGAGCTAGTGCTTCCTCAGGAGTTCTGTTCCACTTTAACATCTGTCTTTGCTACACAGTGTCGACTCTACATGCTATCTTTGACATGTAAGGTATGGTTGTGGTTCTTTCCCATTTCCACCTCTTTGACTTGGGTGGGATTGTTGTAAAAAGGCCGTCTAAAACTCTTGTGACGTCCTTAGCACGTGACATAAGTGTCATTGACATTGAAATGTCTCTGATAAATGTTTGCTTTGGATTGTTGCCTCCTTTCTTGAGTCCTAAAAGAAGGCGTGAACTGTCTTGAGGCGTAGCAGGAGGTTTCCACAACCACCATGTTCTCCCTGAGCCTGCATGGTTCTCTCCTGGTACTCTGGCTTCCTACAGCAAAAGATATCTGGGGTTAGGTGAATTGATCACTCTGAATTGTCCTTAGGAGAGTGAGCAGTTGTACGTCTATATGTGTCAGCCCTGTGACTGACTGGGACCAGTCCAGGGTGTACCCCGCCCTTGCCCAGTGTGCTGGGACAGGCTCCAGTCCCCCCACCACCCTCAGTGGAGGAACACGGGGTAGAAGATGGGTGGATGTCTGTGTTTCATTTTGTTTCATACCATTTGATTCCTGATTATTCTGGTAGATATTCTGTATCCTGGTTGTGTGCAATGCCTCCTCTCACCTCTGTGTCAGATTGTCTTGGTTACACTTGTGTTTAAGTTGTTTTGTCTCTCATGTATGGCTGTGTGGTACTCTCTTCCTGGATTTTGATACTTTCATAATTTCTTCCTTTCACAATTGGATCCATGCTCCTGCGCTCCTTTCAATTACACATCAACTTTTTACTTTGATGACTAAAAGCAGACACACTTTTTACACGTGGCTACACCCATTTAAAATCGGCATGGGGCGACATTCCCATTGCGAGCAGCCCCAGGACTTTTCTGCAGCAGATGATGGTGTGCATTGTGTTTGATGTCTTGACATCACAGCAGAAATATTTAAGCAGAACAAGAGACGCTCTCTTGCCTCAAAATATTGAGCCTTAAAAAAGTGAAAAATTCAATGTCAACAAAAAAGGAATTTCTGGGCCACATGGAATGGTAAAAACGAAATGCAGATGTATTTATTTATTTTCTGCTCACATTCTCAATCCTGTGGGTTACTTGGGCTGTGGGAAAGGGGCTTAAAATACCACAGGAAGAATCGCAACAAGGATTTGAAAGGGGATCTCTTGTCCAAAATACACTTTTTCAGTTCTTTAGTCCATATATTTAGGCATCTGCAGCACTCCCCAAGCCCGTGAATATCAGTTTAAAAAACGAATTCAATGTTTAGCAATTTGCTGTAGTCTGTAACTGTTTCTGTGTCTGTATCACAAATCGGATCGGATCCATCTGAACCAATTTCCTCCCATGTAACCACGCGTACCTGTACAAGGATCTGCCTACACGAAGCCGTCCTCCCATCATCAACATGGATGGAGATCAACACTTGTGCCAGTGTCCTGCTGTTGTTTATGTGAGTGTGTGTAGGTGTTTCAGGGGGCTTTTCATGTGTCTATTGTCTTTTCTGTCTTTTCTGGGTTACACTATTATTATAATTGAAATGGTCTGATTCTAATCAGCTGAACAAGTGCAACTCATTACCAAATTGGAGTTGACATCATTTCAAAAACAAATCGATTATATTCATGTGTAAGTACACAAGCACAACAACAACAGTCCAAATAAGGCAGTGTTTCCCACCTCTTTTGAGCCACTGCACATATTTTGCATTAGAAAAATCACAAGCAATTGTGTTGATTATTGATGTATTGTACAAAGTGTTTGAATGTGTGGCATCCGTGTGAGTGAGTCTGTGGAAAAAGTGTGAAAAGCTGATGACTGCTGGTGTCAGCACATTTCATCCTTTTTCAAAGGAACCCTTCAAATTCCATAAACACACATCCAGGATGGCGCCTGATCTCTCTACCTCGGTGTTTAATATTCTTTCAGCAGTGGATTTCAAAGGAAAATCTGTCACAAAGTTCAATGTTTGATCTGCCTACTCCTATTATTGGGCAGTTGAAAGCGTTAGGTCTATCACCTCAAATTGTGTTCGACACAGTGTATGCAATTAAATATTTAACTTCATTATCTTTATATTCAAGCGCATAGCCAATATGCAACCTAACATAAATATTAACTCATTTCATTTGTTTAATAATCATTGAAATTGACAGAGCAAAAGTGTAGGTAAGAGATAGGTAGCAAAATGTTACAGATCGCTGGCTCCAAACCATAGAAAAAATCCTCTGATGGTGTTTCTGCATTTTACTTTTGTTTTCTACAAAGGCATCATCCAACAACTTGTGTGAATGCTACTATAAACCTGACGAGATACCATTGGATTTTGAATCTGATGGTACCACTAATTTCTAACATTGTTGGCCAAGACACTGGCCGGAATTCCTTATGACTTCACACTGAAAGTGTCCTGAACCCAGCAAGGCAAGCTTTTTCCTACGCTATTTAAAATAACTCATTCTTTCACATTGGTGAAATTAAGGTTAATTTTGTTGAAATATGTATTATTGTGAATAAGGGCCCAAATAATTGGAAAAGTAAATTGGGTCTGGATTTGCCAGACAGTGATGCATTTACAAACTTTCTTGGTATTTCTGGGCCACAGTGCTGCATTTGACACTGTGATCAGTAACTGATCATTTACTCAACTTATAACAGAGGGATCCGTCCATATAAACTATAGGTTTGAGTGCAGATCACACTTGGAGTTCCTCAGGGATCAGTTTTGGGATTCTTCTAGTCAACATGTACATGGTAGCATAAAATGAAAGGTAAATACTGAATCTGAGTTGCAAATTCAAGCCAGAAACATTTTTGTCATTTTTGACATTCATTTTTAGTGGGTTAGATCATTGTAAGACTGTCTTTACAGGTCGTTACAGCCAATCAATCAGGCAGCTGATCCAGAACACTGCAGAGCGAGACACCAGGAAACTGGAACCTTTTACTTCACCCCCCCAATCACTGCTCTGTTTTCCTCACAGAAGGGATTTCAGTCTTACTCCTGAAAGGGCTTGGGCCCATCTTGGATTTGTTAGTGCCGTATGATCATCCAGGCCCCTCAGGTCGTCAGTGATAGGCCTGCTATGTTCTCAGAATCTGAAGTAAAGATAAGCTGAGAGAGGGATGAGATTATTGTTCCTGAGAACAGATAGCAGCTGAGCTGATTGACACAGCTGGTGCTTGTTCATTATATTTGGGAGGGGGGGGGCAACTTGGTTCAGATAATTGCAGCTCACAAAGGAGTTTCAGATAATGACACTGAGCAAATTATTAGGTAATTAATGTGGAAAAGTAAAACAACTACAAAAAAGAAGACAGTCAAATAACTCTCATTGTAGCAGTCAAGAGATAATATAAACAACAACAGTATCTTTGTTGGAAACTGTGTAATATACAAAACGTAGTGCTAATATTTGAGTGTGAAGCAGTGAAGGTGTCTGAGCCCATTGCTCTCAGAAGAGTTACTGCTGATTTTGTTTGGTTTTTTTGATGAAGGAGAGAAACAGGGAGCAGAAGGCAAACTGAGTTAGTGTCTGCAGTGGTGAAGACATGATGACACGTCAGTGTGGGTAAAACCGATTTTTCTGCCACGAGAGCTGTGGTTGGTTAAGGTGATGGCATTGTGAGCACAACTAAAAACTGTATTCAGCTCCATCTGTTCACACAGGTGTAGGAAGCTTGAGCAGACTTAGAGATGTGAATTTAGACGTCCACAGGACCACAGGATGGTGACTATAGTCACATCGGTTTCCACAACATATTTGAGTACTGAATCTGGACATACTGCAGAAAATGAGCAGATGACAAGATGAGCAGAGCTTCCCTGTTTGGATCTGAATCCAGGTGAGTGGAGGAAAAACAACTGAACTAATGAATTAATTGTTGTATGTATAAATTTACCAATGACAACAATTTTTATATGTTTCTGATTTGTTTGAGAAGAGTGAAAAACACTGAACTGTTTCTTTTTGTTCACATTCAGAGGTTTATTGTTCAGTTTGAACATAATTGTCTGAGTGAGAAGAGAAAGACTTTCCTGTTGTGTGTCTGTTGATTGCAGTGAAATTGACAAAAACAAGTCGGGAAACATCTGTGCTGATAGATCCATGTAATCAGTGGTCAAAGTGTGTTGTGTTCACAATCATGATATTTTGGTGATGCAGTCAGCTAGTTACCATATAGATAAGAGAGGCTGTGCAGCTCTGCTGTGGTGTTTCAGTCCAACTCTGGAATGCAATCAGAGCTCCATGTCTCCTCAACCTCTTCAGCTGAGTGCTTTCATTCTGCTGAATGATGGCTTTGCTTTTGAGAAATTTAAATTATAAGTCCCAAGACTATGGTTTGCAAAATATAGCATACATTATCTCTAGATAAGAACAATGTTTTATTTAAAAGAAAAAAACTTTCTAATTTCTACCATTTGTTGTTCCACCTTTTGCCATTTCTTGTTTTTTAACCTGAGTTCAGGCTTCGTTATTGTTTCATTTTGTGTCAGTTTCATTAAATGGCATTGGTATGTAGTGTTAACAGCACATCTTTTTATTTAGGCCTCATTTTCATTACGTTCAGTATCAGTTGTGCTGCTGCTTCCTTTTGAAATCAATGCTACCGCATGGCTTTCTTTTCTCATTGCAGGAAGATTTCATGTGTCCCTATGATTTTCTGTATGAATGTATGTTTTATTTTATCACTAATTATTTTGTGTTATACATGTCAAAAAATTTAATTTTTTTCATGAGTTTTAAAAGCGCCACAGTTAATTTAAAGGATCAAACAATCCAAAGGCTGAAATCATACACTCCTTGATACATGGCCTCAGTCTTGCATGTGATTTTTTTTTCTACCCTTGTCCTGTCCAGCAATGAAGCACGGGTGTCTTTTTTGAGTTTGTCGAGCTCCTCCTGTTCCAAGGTGGTTGTCAAGGTTTTATTTTAGGGTAGAATCTTGGGAGAGTGGGGGCACAGGAGGAGAGTCACTGGACCTGCTGGGAACCCACAAACAAGTATAGCAAAACAACAAGACAAACCAAAAAAAAAGTAATTTCACCGATTTAACTGTGTATATTATTTTCTTATGTGTCTTCAGTGCCAAATTCATTTTAGAGACATTTGTGGTGTAAAAGCAAAGTTAACTGACTATTCCATGAGGCATGCCTTATGGAATAATGAGTATACCTAACTCCAGAAATGGAATATTTTCTTTTTTTAAAAATATTTTCTTTAGTTCTAAAAGTGTTTGTCTTGTCTTCTTTCAACTGTGATGTCCTCCTCAGCACATAGGACAGAGAGCTTCGCCTTCTTCTGGAAACAAGAAGAAAAAGAGGGGAATAAGGCAATTGGAATAAATGCCAACGAGTTAATTTTATTCTGAAAATGAACAAATGAAAGGGCAACACAATATCTTTATGTATTTTGGATTTCCCAGTGTTGTTTCTGTAGCTGCACAGTCTCCATCAGGTCTTCTTCACTCATCCTCTCAAGTGCTGGACCAAAACAACACGTCCTGCATTACATGTATACGCGCATGCATTTTCAAATACCACTACCTGGTTTCCACATGTACTGTGGTCATCTGCTGTAGCAGCAACAACTTCAGAGAAATCCTGATTTTAAGGCTGACTATTTTGAGAGAACATCTAAGATCTCAACAGTCAGCAGGAAATAATGAAGCTTCCAACTTCACTTAACGTTGCTGCATTAAGGCGTCAGATGTGGCATATTACAAAGGCAAAGAAGCTTTTTCACATTGGGGAGCTGTTAATTCTACCAGCAGCCACAGACATTTGCCAATTACTTTTGGTGAACTTGCACAAAAAAGTAAAGTCATCTGGTAATTTTCATGTTTCCCCCTGACAATGTCAGTTCAACAGGTGTATTCAGTCACACTGGTGCCGGATGACTGACCACTTTTTCGTTTTTACAACAAAAACTGATCAAAACATAAAAAAGAAATGCAGCACTTTCACCTTGTCCTGTCCCACTTTCATGCAAATGTTCTTTTTACAATTGAATAAAAACCCTTGTATCTCCAGTTTTACACAGCTTATGTGACTGAGGTTTTCGTTCCTGCACACTGATGTCATCACATGCTCTTCCACACCGGTCTGTCAGAAATACCTGCTGGGGCCTCATTTATCAGTCCTTGCATAATAAAAGATGTAAATTTAGAGTCCACTGAAAATCAGAAACCCGCATATACTCAAAAATATCCACCTCTTTCAGATCTATGAAACATGTACGCTCAACTCTCCATTGATCAAAGCCTCCTGCAGCCTCAGACGTGTGGGCGTGGTCACACATCAGACTCCGCCCCTACACACCCAAACATAAGCATATATGGTCAATGCTAAGGACCCTGAATATAAATCAGCCATGAGCTCAGAAGAATATGTGCAGAGACAATAGAGGGAAAACCAGGAAAAGAGCGGAACCTCTCTGAAGCAGAAACACACACACTTGTTGGTGGTCCAGATGAGGAAGAAAGTCCTCTTTGGATGAATTATGGATGATTGATCACAGTTGTTCACTGAATCCTGTGATTCATTCAGGAATGATAGATGAACACATTCTAATGTTGAAGCAGGGAGACCCGGGAGGGTCAGAGGGAGAACCGGGAGGATCAGGGGAGATCCTGGAGGGTCAGAGGGTCGCGCAGCAGCTACAGAACCTCAATGAAACCCACAACGCCACAGTTGCTTCATGGTCAACTGGCAGCCCGTGATGGAAGCAATTGTGGTGTCACGAGTCGCAATTCACCGATTGAGCACTGGTGTCACCCACTTCAGGCACAATGATCAGAAAGGGTTTCCAAATAGGCCTCATCTTTTGGTGCCAAATTCCAATACCTGGTTTAATCACATGATCAAGATAAGATAATGCTGCCATTGATTTGCTGTAATGTTGCTGAGATTTGTCCTGACACTTAATATTGAAGTCCCTTGTTAGGAGAAAAAAATCAGTCTACATAGTTGCAGCACACTTCTGCCTTTCTTCTTGGGTGAAACTCTGATTATCATTGGACAAAATAACAGTTCGCTGTGACTACAAAAACTGGAAATGTCAGCCTAACAATATTTTGCCAGCGAGATTGAACTTCCCAGACTTTAAGAATACCTGTCAGGTACACAGTCTGCTGATCCTACAGGGAGGTTCAGTGTCCTCTTCCCCTTCTGTCATATTTTTCTATTACCAAAAGCTACAGGGAGCTTGAGCAAGGAGAGTGAGGGGTCACTGTGGTGTCACTCTCTGGCTGCACCATCATGCAGTCATGGTGAGACTAAATGTGTGCGCGAGCAGGAGGCAGGAAGGAGCATGTTACTGAGACATGCTGAGACAGCCTGCCTGTCTGTCTGTCTGTCTGTCTGTCTGTCTGTCTGTCTGTCTGTCTGTCTGTCTGTCTGTCTCTGTCTGACTGACTTTGTCTGTCTGTCTTTCTCTGTGTTTGAGAGGGACACACCACTATGTGATGAACCAATGAAGACAACAGCAAGCACAGCAGCACAGCTTAAAAGTCAAATATGAGATTGTGGAAAGTGATGATATACAACTTAAAAATAATCTACAAATGCTGACTTGATCAGTTAATAAACAACTAAGGAACAAACAGTTCTTATGTGATTTAGTGCTTAGAACAGATAAAGTCATTATAGTAACAGACTTTAACGTCCATGCTGATGTTAGCAGTGACAGTCTTAGCTCTTCATTTCTGTCCTTATTAGATTCAATTGTCTTTTCCCAGAATGTGAACAGACCAACTCACGGCTTCAATCACACCTTCGATCGGGTACTCACATTTGGTATAGAAACTGAAGGTTTGACAGCATTTATTCACAACTCTCTCTTGTAATTTTAATAATTTCCTCATAATATTTGAATTTACAATAATAGGTTACTCTGAAAATGGAAAGGCATTCCATTATGATAGACATCTCTAAATAAACTTTAAATTTAGTTGCTCCTCTGAAAAAGGTTTTGAACCAGAGCAGAATAGGTGTAATTCAGAGGTGTGCAGTTTAAAACAGCAGCACATAATCTGGAAAGAGTTTGGCAATCCACTAATTCTAAAGAAGCTCACGTAGCCTGGAAGGGTAGTTTAACAACTTACAAAAAAAACTCTCCGTAGGACTAGAAAAACATATTATTTATCATTAATTGAAGAAAACATGAACAATCCCAGATTTCTTTTCAGCACTGCAGCCAGGCTGACAAAGGGTCACAGCTCTGGTGATCTATTCCTTTAGCCCTCAGCAGTTATGACTTCATCAGCTTCTTCCCTGATACAATTGTTGGAATTAGAAATAAAACCCAGGCATCACTCTGACTGTCATAGATGTAACTACAGTGGCAGTAGAAACATCTGTAGGACCTAGTCAGTACTTGGATTCCTTCTGTCTAATTGATCTTCCTGAGTTCACATCAATAAATACAGCATCCAAACCATCAACCTGTCTTCTACATCCTGTCCTGACTAAACTGCTCAAGGGGCTTTTTGAATTAATGAATATGTCCATACTAAATCAGATTAACTTATCGTTAACAGGATATGTCCTTAAAACTGCTGTAATTGAGCCTTTACTTAAAAACCTACTGTTGATCCAGATGTTTTAGCCAACTACACACTGATTTACAACCTCTTTATTTCAAAAGTTTTAGAAAAGGTTGTTGCCAGTCAGTTGCGTGACCATATAAACATGGTTTGTTTAAAGAATTTCAGTCAGGTTTTAGGATTCAACATAGTACAGAAACAGCTCTCCACGTGGCTTTGAACAATGGTTTGTTTTTTTACTTGTCTTACTAGATTTTAGTGCTGCATTTGACACTATTGACCATAGTATCTTACTACAGACTTGTAGAAGAGACTTGAAAGTATGAAAAGGTTACAGGAACTGCAACCTGCTAGTTTGAATCCTATCTGTCAGACAGCTTCCAGTTTGTTAATGTAAACACACTCTGTGCTAGGACCAATATTATTCACACTATACATGCTCCCCTTAGGCAATATTATTAAAGGCATGGCATAAACCTCCATTGCTGTGCAGATGACACCCGGCTATATCTATGAAACCAGATAAAACTAATCAGATGGGTAAACTCCAAACATGCCTTAGAGACAGAAAGGCTTGGATGACCTGTAACTTTCTACTGTTGAACTCAGACAAAGCAGAAGTCATTGTATTTGGCCCTAAGCTTTGGCTCCCCATAAAGTCTAGAATTGAATTTAAATTCCTCCTCCTTACCTACAAAGCTCTGAAAGGCCTAGCTCCATCATATCTGACAGACCTCATAGTACCATACTATCCCAACAGAACACTACGATCTAAAAGTGCAGGATTACTTGTAGTTCCTAGAGTTTCCAGAAGTAGAGCAGGAGGTAGATCTTTTAGCTACCTCTTCTCCTGAACCAGCTCCCAATCTGCTTCTAGAGACAGACACCCTCTGGACCTTTAAGGTCAGGCTTTAGACTTTCCTTCAATAAAGCTGATAGTGAGGGCTGGACTAACCAACCCTTAGTCATGCTGCTATAGGCCCAGGCTACTGCCGGACAATACACCAAGCTGCTATCCTTTAATCTCTAATTCCTTAAAATGTATTTTTTCTTAATAACCATGGTGTCACCCCTCCCCTTCCATCCTCATCTGAGCATCTCTGGCTTGGAGTCCTGGAGTGCTGTATATCTGACCTGGGGAGCTCCATCAACTACATCTGCTGTCCTGGACTCACCAACCTGTCCAGGCTTCATCAACTCTGTTTGGATGAACAAGGCTCCAACCAGCCCATGATTCTTCTTTTAGTCTCAAACTGTTACATCAGATCATCAGTTATACCCTGTATAGTTTTTACAATCATTACCAATGTATGTGTGTCTGACAAGTTTTTGTCTATCAGCCTCTCCTGCTCTTTTTCTCTCTCTTCTCTGTTTTCTACCTGGCTGGCCGTCGGCAGATGGGTCTCTCCACATGAGCTGGGTTTTGCTCAAGGTTTCTTAAAGTTAAATAGGAGTTTTTCCTTGCCACCATAGTCCTCTGCTTTGCTCTGGAGCTTTCAGGCCAATTCTGATAAAGTGTGGTGAGACAATTTGCATTGTTATTGGCGCTATATAAATAATTTAGCTGCAAGGGGTACAAGCCAGTGCCTTATTGTGCTGGTCCAGATAATAAAGGCCAGATAAATAAAGACGGTTGTGTCAGGAAGGGTATCCAAGGTAAAACGTTTGCCAAATCAAACATGCTAATCAAAGCTATGACTTCCATACTGGATTGGTCCAGACCAAGGTTAACAAGATGCGGAGGAGGAAGGGGGACATGCTATGGGTCCCGGAGACCAGGTGAATAGGTAGAAAGACTAGAAGTTTAGGAGCAGGGTTCAAAGTGTTCTACCATGGTGGAGATAGGAAGAGGTGTAGAAGTAAGGATTTGTGAGAAGCAGTTTGGTTTCATGCCAAAACAGAGCACTACAGATGTAGTATTTGCTTTGAGGATGTTGACAGAGAAGTACAGAGAAGGTCAGAGGGAGCTACATTGTGTCTTTGTAGATCTGGAGAAAGCTGATGACAGGGTGCCCAGAGAGGAACTCTGGTATTGTATGAGGAAGTCTGGTGGCAGAGAAGTATGTTAGAGCAGTGCAGGACATCTTTGAGGACTGTCAGACAGAGGTGAGGTGAGCTGGAGGTGTGACAGAGGAGTTTAAGGTGGAGGTGGGACTGCATCAGGGATCAGCTCCGAGCCCCTTCTTGATCACTATGGTGATGGACAGGCTGACAGAGGAGGTTAGACAGAAGGTCCATGGACTATGATGTTTGCAGAGGACATTGTGATCTGCAGTGAGAGCGGGGAACAGGTGGAGGAGAAGAGAGAGGGGTGGAGGTCTGTCCTGGAAAGGAGAGGAATGAAGGTGAGAGAGTATGTGTGTGGATGAGAGGGACCCACTGGAAGAGTTAAGTCAGGGAGGGGAGATAAAGAAGGTGGAGGATCTGAAGTACTTAGGGACAACAGTCCAGAAGGATGGAGTGTGGAAAAGAGGTGAAGAAGCGTGTACAGGCTGGAACGGGTGGAGAAAAGTGTCAGGTGTGATGCGTGATGGAAGAGCTTCAGTTTCAAAATGAAATTTGGACAAAACTGAGGTGAGACCAGAGATGTTGAGGGTCTGGAGACACTGAGCAAAAGACAGGAGGCAGAGCTGGAGGGAGCAGAGATGAAGGTGCTGAGGTTCTCTGTGGGAGGGACCAGGATGGATAAGGATCAGGAATGAGGACATCAGAGGGACAGCAGATGTTAGAGGCTTTGGAGATAAAGTCAGAGGGGCCAGACTGAGATGGTTGGGACATGTCCAGAGGAGAGACAATGAATATGTTGGTAGAAGGATGCTGAGTTTGGAACTGCCAGACAGGAGGCCTAGAGGAAGACCAAAGAGGAGGCTTATAGATGAAAGAGGACATGATGGTAATTGGTATGAGAGAAGAGGACGCAGAAGATAGAAGAAAGAATTAGTTGGACACAACTGATTTAATGTGGCAACCCTTGAATTGGTGCTACGAAAAGGTTTTTTGGTCACATAAGTGTCCGAGGTAAAAGGTTTTCCATGTGGTCCTCTGCTTGTTTATATGAGCTACATAATCACATCAAACATGGTGGGGCTCACATATTTCTGATGTGAGCATCAGGGTTTCAGTATTTGATTGCTTGATTACTTGATTGCTCAGTATAATTAACGCATTTGCATGTATGATGTATGTGTCTATTCTCTCCTTCTCCTCATTCCTTACCCAGCTGGTCATCAGCAGGATCCTCCTCACATGAGCTCGTTCCTGCTCAAGGTTTCTTAGTATGAAAAGAGAGTTTTGTTCTTGCCTCTTTGTTTTGGGTCTGGCCCTGGGTTTCTGTAAAATACCTAGAGACAAACATATAATAGAGATGAATTGAATAGCCATGCTAGTGATGGTCAGAGGTTTTTTTTTTTTACTGTGAGTACAAGCAAGAATAACAACTGGGAGGCCACCACCTTCTAGCAACCACGTTTCCACTTGACAATAAAGACATTCTTCCTCTTTCAATTTGGCCAGAATTGTCAAGTTCTTTTATATCACAAAGGACAGCAGGAATGTGAATTATAGGAAATATTTTTCTTACGTCTTTTTTTTCTTCATTTTCCCCCCTTGTCCTGTCCAGCAATGAGGCAAGCAGCACAAGTGTCGGAGTGCCTTTTTTTGTTTGTTTCAGTCAGATTTTGCTTTGTCAGGATGAGTATGTTGAGCTCCTCCTGTATCAAGGTGGATCATAAGATTTCATTTTAAAGATGAGTGTTGGACTTGTTGATGTAATTACAGGAAAACAACGGCAAGACAACCTCAACAGACAAACAAGAGGCCTCATTACCAACAGCCATGAAAACTACAGATTACTGGAGCATTGGTGGTTAGCGCTGTTATCTCACAGCCAAAAGGCCCTGGGTTTCAATCCCTGCCTTTGCTACCTTTGCCCAATGCTAGCTGGGATAGGCTCCAATCCCCTAGTGACCCTCTGTGAAGGACTAAGCAGTGTCAAGGACCAGACGAGAACCCAAGAGCGACACCAGAGCTCGGTTTGACACCACTTTATTACCAGAGTTGTTCAGGGACAGAAGGCAGTCAGGTTTACCGGGGAACAGAAGCAAAGGCAGGTCAGGGACAGGCAGGGTCGAGGTCAGGCAGGAATATGCTGGAATGTCACGAGAACTATAGAGGACAATCTAGCAGATGTGAAATGTTTGGCTGGGATCTAAATAGGCCACGTGATTGGCCTGATTGGTCACAGGTGCGCAGCGTCGAGGTAGATCCAAGGGCGGGGCTGCCCGCAGCTGTGACAAATCAGAAGAAAATGATGGATGGATCCTTTCATCCATATGGAATCGTATAAACATATGCACATATAAATAGGCAAACACAAAGTCACCTATCTCATACATATGTAAGTTGATGTTGTAAACCTAATTCCACAGCACATGATGTTAATAATGAACAAATTCAGCATCTACCTTCTCACCATGCATTGACCCCGACATATGCCTCAAAAGTTGCTTGATTTTGTTTTTTTTTACTTATCATCATCATCATCATCATCATCATCAGTAGCAGTCACTTGTATCTGAGTATGACTGTCCTCCCTCTTGGTCCATGTGGGTGCTTCTTGGTGATTGTGGATCAGTCTGCTACTTGAGTCTGATTCTGGACCCGACTACTCTGGTGCAGGTCTTCCTGTCTGTTGCCATATTTTCCCAGGCCTTCAGATCAATGTGGCACTTGTTTCAGTTTGTTTTAATGTTATCCTTAAACGTCTTCTTCTGAGGCGGCACGGTGGTGTGGTGGTTAGCACTGTCGCCTCACAGCAAGAAGGCCTCGGGTTCGAATCCTGGTTGGGATGGAGGCTGGGGACTTTCTGTGTGGAGTTTGCATGCTCTCCCTGTGCCTGCGTGGAAGAGTACTCCGGGTACTCTGGCTTCCTCCCACAGTCCAAAGACATGCATGATTGGGGTTAGGCTAATTGGAAACTCTAAATTGCGTCTGTGTCAGCCCTGCGATTGGCTGGCGAACAGTCCAGGGTGTACCCTCTGCCCATTGCTCTGGGATAGGCTCCAGTCCCCCCGCAACCCTCAGTGGAGGAACAAGCGGTAGGGTCTGAGTTATTTTGGATCATGCTGGTGAGAATGTCGGCCTCCTCCAGAGCACCAGAGGATTTTCTGGAGACATCTTTGATGGTCTGTCTCAAGTGCCTCTAGGTGCCTGCTATATGTGGTCCAGGCCTTAGACCCATACAGAAAGGTGGGTAAACCAAGATTTTGGTCTTTAGTTGGAGGTCACGGTTCTCAAAGAGTCTCTTCCTTAGTCTTGAGAAAGAGCCACTGCCACAACTGCGGTGGTGTATTTAATCATCAATGACAGTTTTTGAGGATAGGAGGCTGCTGGGGTATGGGACGTGGTCCACATTCTCCAGATTTGTGTTGTTCAATCAATCAATCAATCAATCTTTATTTCTATAGCGTCTTATACAATCAAAATTGTTTCAAGGCGCTTTACAGGATCCCAGGGCCTAACCCCAGACAAGCAACAGTGGCAAGGAAAAACTCCCCTTTAACAGGAAGAAACCTTGAGCAGGACCAGGCTCATGTAGGGGGACCCTCCTGATGATGGACAGATGGGTAGAGAGAGAGAGAGGAGAGGAGAGGAAGAAGAGGGAGAGGAGAGGAGAGGCACAGAACACAGAAAACATACACAGAGATACAAGATTGTTGATTGTTGATGAATATGTTTGGTGGCAGGACAGGTGTACTGCTGTTTGATGGTGGTTGGTGGAGGATTTGATTCTTTTTAACATTGATGGCCAGAGCAAGCTGTTTGATTGTTCTTTCAAAGGTTGTAGGTCCTCTTCTGAGAGGGCTAAAAGGGCTTATTATCCGCATACTGCAGCTCCATGATGGATATGGTGGTGGTTTGACCTTTAGCACTGAAATAGTTGAGGAGTTGGCTGTCAGTTCTGTACATGATGCTTTTAACTCGTGTGTCAACCCAGAAGGGTTTCATCTCCACTGCTATTAAATATAGTGGCTGATATATTATCATGCAGCAGTCTCAGTACCCAAACATAATTTTCTGGGTAGCCTCTCTTTGCCAGAACTAGCCAGAGGGCCTGCGGCTTGATTTTGCTCCCTACATTTTGCTTGCAATTGGTGAGTAGGGAAAATCATGTCTGTTGTGCGTCTATTTGGGCAAAATCCATTCTGAGACTGTTAGGATGCTTTCTGACAATCTAGGGCTTTTCGGCGACAGGATAGAAATGCCAAGGTAGTTTCCGCAGTCTGCCTTGTCTCCCTTCTTAAAGATGTAGACAATTAAGGCATCCCTAAGGTATGCAGGGATTTTCTCTTCTTCCCAGATTTTGAGAAGCATGGTATGAGTGTGCTTAAGAAGATCAGGTCCACCTTTCTTCAGGACTTCCATTGGGCCCAGCAGCCTTATTGTTTCTCATACTCTTAATGACCTCATCTCATCCAGGCTGGGTTGTTCTCCCATGCTTTCAACCATGGTCAGTTGAGGGAATTGGTCAAGAACCTCCATGTCAGTAATGGTGTCCATGTTTAAGAGGTCCTTATAATGTCCTATCCAACTGTTAGCTATTGCCTCAGTGTCCTTCAAAAGCAAGAGTCCATCTTTAGAGGGAAGGGGGGTTGGGCAGTAGTGGCTAGGACCATATACTGCTCTTGTGGCATCAAAAGAATCCTCTTGAATCTCTAGAGTCAGCCTGCTGCTGGAGCTCCAGGACCTTCTTTGTCCACCACTGTTCTTTCAGCTTCCTAACTTGTGTTTGGGCAGCTGCCTTGGCTTTAAAATGGGCTTCTCTTTTCACCTCGCAGTGGATGTTAGTTTTCCAGGAGATGAAAGTTTGCTGCTTGATGCCAATGACTTGCTGATTCTCTGTGTCATTCTCATCATACCAGTCCTGATGTCTCCAGTTTTTGTGATCAAGGATGTTTTTTCAGGAGTTCATGATGGCAGTGGACAGTATTCTCCAGTGTGTTTCAGTATCAGCCAGATACTGCTTGGGCAAGGTTGTGCTAAGAGCATCCTGCAGCTGTTGTTCGTAGGTGGTGAAGAAAAGAAGTTTGGGGTGGCTCTGTCTTTTCTGCACCCTTCTTTACCACATTAGGTGGACAGACACGATGGAGCGAATGAGGCGATAATCCAGCAGCACTAACTTAGCAACACTAAATAATCATCTTACAAAATAACCAGTTTTATACTAAATGTGGACTCCTAACCATTAATATAAATATAGTGTGCCCATAGTATAAATATTCCCTGATATATACATCATACTGCAGTATAAATACTGTACCAATTTCCCAAGTGCAATATAAACATAATATGTATATAGAAGTATATAAACCCACAACTAAAATGGAAAGTGTACAGCTAATGTGATCTTTAAACACAGTTGTCACTTATACTTCAACCATTTCTTTATATTTCTTTTTAAATTGTTTTATGATTTTACTTTTCTTAACTCCACTTTAAGACTATTCAGTGTTAACTAAATTATTGCACTGACTGGCCTCACATTTATAACCTGAGCAAGTGACAAACCTGTTGACATCACAATGACATGATAATCAGGACAAATGGAGACGACGAATGATGACGAATGTGAGAAAATCAAGATGGGGGAAAAGTAAGCACACACACACACACCAAAGATACTACTGCAGAATGATGCATATATTTGAATATTTCTGTCCTGCAGGGGTCATGTTTCTACCCCTCGTCATGATTCCGTATGTGTGCTTGTGTATTACTGCGGAGAACTAATAACCTGGCGGGTGACCAGGAGGTGATAAGTCAACTGTCTAACTGGAATGATAATGATGTTTTTGCTGATCCACTCCTGCTTGACATCTTCCTTTTTTTCCATCAGACTTGAATGAAGGAAATGCCCTATGCAAGAGAAAATCGCTTCTTTCTGTGTTTTATTACTGTAAAGCCTTAATAATAAGCCTTTAATAATCTTCATGTGAAAAATGATGAAACTCATCAAAAAGGTGTAGGCTGAATTACATGATTAGGTGACTTTCATGTGACTTGTATTTTCATTCACCATTGTTTTTTTCTCTTTTTCGTCATTTTCTTCTGTATTTTTTCTTCATAAATATGTCCTGTATCCTCTTTATAGTCTTATACATAGTTTATTGTTTATTTGGACACTTGTGCTTTCTCGTGATTTTCATTAATTTTTCAAACAGTGCAATTAGGATTGACAAAAATGCATCATTAGGATCTTGAGCAAAAACCATATTCCAGCTTTGTTCCCCTAGTTCCACCTTAAGGAGTGCTATGGCAGTCGGTGTTCTATTCCTTATCATACCAGATGTATACGTCTTTTGTTCAGTCATAAGCCCCCCTGGAAGATGATCGCTTGTATAATTTATGTCCACCTACTATTTCATCGTGAATTTTATTTGTGAATGTTATCAATCAGTGTAGTCCATCTACTGTTATTGTTCTTGGTGTTTGGATGAATTGTGGTGTTTCTGACATCCATTTGGGTTTAACAAATCTATATTAAAATCACCATAAATAATTTGTATGTTTTTTATCCTTTAAATTGTGAAACATTGCTGCTAGTTTTTTCATTGAATCTGTCAAGGCAGGACCTTGGTGTTCTATATCGGGTGTTCTATGTCCTTTTGTTGTCCATCAAGACCAAAAACAATCCATTATACTATACTAATACTATATATAATACAATCCATAATCCATTGTCCCCACTTTTCACAGAAAAGAGTAGCCTTCTCATTGGCATCCATGATCTTTTTACTTTTTATTTGTACTAGACCATGTCTTTTATTCCTCTTATCATGACAAACTTTGCTTCTTTGGGGCTACTATTTAATCGTGCCATTGTGTTCCAGCCTCTTGTCCATGTCATTTTGTATCTAGTTTTGTTTTGT
Organism: Lagocephalus sceleratus; assembly: GCA_911728415.1. Classification (NCBI taxonomy): domain Eukaryota; kingdom Metazoa; phylum Chordata; class Actinopteri; order Tetraodontiformes; family Tetraodontidae; genus Lagocephalus; species Lagocephalus sceleratus. The sequence continues at coordinate 1,228,766 of CAJVRN010000141.1, forward strand.
CATGTTAGGCAGCTGCCTGGAAATTTCCAAGTTCCTTTTTGCTAAATATTCATCAGTCTCGTTCATTTTGAATTTCGCCACACCTCTACAGACACCCCACAGTATGTGAATCCCTTTATTAAAAGTGCTGCCTACACCAGGGCTTTTATCATATCTAAACTCTTGAACCCTCACTACACATCTGGGATTTAAATTTTAGTTATTGCAGATTATTTAACAAGTATGGAATGAATCAAAACCAACAATACTGTATTTCAATGCTATAACAAGTGTAACTGTCTGCATTAGTGATGCAGGTGGCATTGCCCCCTTGTAACCTGCAGTTATTCATTTCCCAAGTCTGTATTTCTGGAAGCTGCATGACTTTGTGTTGGAGGAAGAGAAAGGAACCCATTGGAAATTATCTTGTCACCTCAGCACTCCCCCCTGTTAAACACATGTAGCATGATTTATGCATCGCTGTTTTTCATAAATTTTCAACTAGCCTGCTATGCGTCATTACAAGCGCACACCCTATCAGGTTTAAAAAAGCCTATTTCCACAATACATACAGTGAAATACTGATGATCCATTCCAGATTAGACACCACACACACACACACACACACACACACACACACACACACACACACACACACACACACACACGAGAGCAGGTTGATCTGACTGAGGAACTGCTTTCCCCATGAACTCATCTCTGTCTCTATGATTATGCTCATCTGTAGAAATGGCAAATAATGGCAGCAATGTGCTGTGAAATGAACCCCATTTTGTGTACATGTGCTTGTGTGTGGGTGTGTGTGTGTGTGTGTGTGTGCGTGTGCATATAAGACAGACACACACACATACACACAGGATGAGAAGCACTGGTCGGGGTGAAAGAAATGAGAGGCTGTGGAGGTTAGATAGAGAAACGAGTGATGAGGGAAAATGAAACCACTGAGAAAGAACAGCATGTGTGAGACAGAGACAGCCGACAGAGGTGATTGCTGGCAATCATCCTCTCCAGTTAGGTCAGGTCATCAGGGTGTCAAGCTAAAACATTAGAGCCATGACCCATGGGTCACTCTCTCGCTCCCTCTCCTCTCTCTCGCTCACACACATCCCCCCTGTGCTGTCCTTACAAGCACATCGCATTGGCTTTTAAGTATTCATAAGTAATGTTGTTTTTTTGTTGCCCAAAAAGCTTTGTCCCTGAATGGGAACCAATCTACATCTTCCTTGGCTCCTTTGCAGTGCAGAGGCTCATACGATGGACGCGTGAGGCCGGCTGCATGGAGGTGAAAAGGTTTGTTGGTGGTGCTTGGGGTAGGAACCAGGTGACTGTGTCCACCCTGGCAGCAAGGGGAACTCCTCCCTGCTGAGGTACATGGTTCCCACCGAATGTGATGGATGGTTGGCCAAACTCCACAGTAGTACAAACTGCCTTGGGTCTCGTGCTATGGTGGACCCATACCAACCCCAGATGAACATGAGGCTGTGGGGAGGCCAGAGAACTCAGAGAAAAGGTACTGATATGGGATCCCAGTGGCGAGCCTGTTTGGCTTGGTTCAGAGTGCTCCAACCAGAGCCAGATGGCACACACATTGAGCTCTCTGAACCGAACCCTCTAAGAAATGAGAACTATGAATGATAGAGTCACTCAATCTGTCCAGTATGTGAGCCTTGCTCAGACTGTTAACAGTAATAACTTGAATATTTAGCTGGTACTTTTGAGTGGACATAAGTGCACTAGCATATGCCATAAGTGCGCAATAACATCAGGCACTGGTTTAAACAGTAACATTTCATCTGTGAAAAAATCCTCACAAAGATACTGCTACATTTGACACAGTATCTTTAAATACTCACTTCCCTCCATTTGCTTTGCACTAGTAGCAGCTGCAGCCAAAAGGAGCTCAGACAGTCACCTGTGGAAGCACCCCATCTAACCTAATATATCAAGTTATGGCTGCTTAACATGAGCAGTTCACTGCACATGTTATTTTTAATATTAGAAACTACTAATATGGTGGGGTTGTGTGTCAAATACACAAAAGAATAAGTAATGTTAACTTTAATTACAGACAAAGTCTGGGTTTACCGAACAGGTTAGATGGCCTTGGGATAGCATAGACCCCGTGGATTAAGGACTCGATCCTCTGGGGGTTCCACTGACAGATATCCTTCCAGGTGGTGTGCCCCTGATCACCTGTGTCATTTTGTCGAGGCGCCTTGCTGCCTCAGGGCCACGCTCTGCTGGTGTGCTCTTCCTCAACTGACACTTGCACCTCTTCCTACCAGCCTCTGCCTCTCCCTCCCGCTTTATGTAAAGAGAATTATATTTTATTAAGTCATTAAACATCGTACAGATGTTAATAGTGTTAACACATTTTTGTGGACAAAGTTGCCATATACTGTTGCAAGTCGACCAGACCAAATAACCAAAGAACATAACTCATTTTTTGCTTGGAAATTTTGACTTGTGATGAGGGAAATTAAATTACAAGAAAATATTAATTGTTGTCCTTGTTATTGCGGCCATAAATGCCAAATATGACACCATGGTAATTTAGACTAAAGTCTGAAAAACAGTGCTGATAAAATGAGATTGCAGAGTTTGTGTGGAAATTAAATATGAAGGATTACAGTTTTCATATCACAAAACCAACACATTATCATCACAACCATCAGTTTAAACTTTGTGAGAACATCTGCATGACTATCCAAAAGTCTCTCTTTTTTGAAGAGAGAGAAATAAAGTAAGATATGATGTCATCCGTCATGGACGAGATGGGATACACCAGCGGAAAAAGAGAATGATGTCCAGAACTGAAGTGTGTACGTGTAGCCAAGTGTACCCAAACCTGCTCAGCTCAGGTATAAAAGGGCATATTAATGATGTCCCCATCATGCGTTGTTGCCACAGCTTTTTAGGCTTTGTTTTGTTTTGAAATCACGCATGCACTGAAGTGGGCACCGTTGTCTGGAAGGGTGCCATAAGGCAGAAAAAGGAAATGCTAACAGGTTGGTTTATGGGCAGAAGGGAGACGGTGCACATCATGTTCTGGGACCAGATCGGGCACCGACATCTGGAGGTTCTTCAGCAGGTCCGATGTTCTAGTGGTAGTTGAGGCATGCAGTACTGCCACAACATGAAAATACATTAATGCCCAGGGTTATCCCCCTCAGATGGAACTGGGCCTCTATGTGTTGAAACCAGGCTTGAGGATTGTGCTGCCATTAGTCTGGTGATGCTGTGCCTCATTTAATGATGGTTCATGAACTGAGCTTGCTGTTGCTGCCCGAGGAACACTATTGTGAATGTGTTCATTACGGCATCTGTGAACATCACTCTCTCACAGTTTAACTCCATTCAAGAGTTCCAGCCAGGCTAAAACAGACTGTAAACAGGCTCTGGGAAAACCAAACTGTCGTAAACCAGAAAGAAATATAACCACTGATAGCACACCAGATGCATTTGTATTGCGTCTGCACGACTTCGGTGCGTGTGTGTACATCATCTGCAGCTGGCTGCTAGTGTTGGAGCAACACTGGGGAAAGGCCATTACTCTGAGGCCCTTCCCCTCAATGCTACTGTAAACTCTGGTTTCATAAGGTTTCAGTATTAGATATGATGATGCAATGTTCAGAATTCCAGTGTTGAATCTGTCTGTAGTTGTATATGTGTCAACAATTTTTAAAAATGGCTTGCAGCAACAGGTTTAGAAAAAAAGAACTAACAACTACTTTATTTTTGGAACCCTGAACTTCAATTTCAATATTTTGAACTTGTTCATTTTAAAATTTGTAAACTGAACTTCTCTTAGTAGTTTGTGTGGAAAGTGAACACTTACCATCACATTGTCATTGCTGTCTCTAGCCCTAATTTTAGCCACATTGTTGAAGCATTGCAGCTGCTGCCCCGAATGTCAGACGTCAATTTTCACAGGGCCATCAATTATAGAAATGTAAATGAAGTAGCAAGACTGTTTACTTTCCACATTAAAATCAAATATAATCCTACTGTTGTGAATGCGGTGAGACCAGAAGATAACATATCCTATGAGCCCCCGCCTTTTAAAGGTGTGCCAACTGTGAATTTCAATAAATATATAAATATAAATTAAATATATACATAATTACCATAGGACCATAGAACTAATATCACCAATGATCTGAAATATAAGAAAATGCAAGTGTAAGAAAGCAATAGGACAAGTGATGAAAAAGGAAAGAAAATACTTTTCTCATATATACCTAAAATATTCCTTCAGATTCCATTTATTTAATTAATGGTTCTTCTTTAATCAAATATAACTTTGTCAGACTGAAATATTGTGCAGTTTCACATTTTGAAACAAATCAGTCGTTAAAGTCCTTCGATATAAATGTGTTCAAAAGTGTTTTTGTGTGTATGTGTGTGGGTTTTTTTCTTTTTTTTTTCTTTTTCATAAAGTCTGTATAAATTGTCAATTTTCAATACACTTATTTTATATTTTTAGTTTCATTTTAAGAAGTAATACTAACCAAGCTCAGGCTGGAAATCAAAGCCTGTGGGAAACCTACCCAGGCAGAAACAACAGCACTCAGAGGGGCATTATTCTGCACTACACCAGCACGAACAGAGGAGGAGCAAACCATTCAGATTGAGGGTGTCAGAAGAAAGACAGATTTAGAGGATAGTACATTATTACATGTAGATATTGTTACATAGGCACAGTAAAAGAGCTACTGATAGGGAAAAAAGCCACTTCCAGTGGAGGGGTTGAGCTTGCTTCTTTTAGTCTATTCCTTGCATTCTAAATGGAGCAACACAAGAATCTTTCTTGTTTTCCTTGCAGAGTTTTGTAGAAAAAAAAAATTCAGCAGGAATTAATCAGGAGAGAAAGTTTTCAATGGTATTGAAAAGATTTGAGCTAGCGTCTGATCTCATCAAATGAATTGGTATGACAGACATGCCACTTATGCTGCTCTAATGACGGCTTTATCAGAGACTGTCAATCCATCTGAAGAGGAGATGAAGGAAAGATCTTGGTGATGATGATGATGTGCAAGTGTTTGTTTTTCTTTCTTCATAATGCTCTCAATTTATGTTTTGCAAGTTTCCTTTTTCTTTTAAATACATACGTTACCTCTTGAACCCACGATTAACTGGCTGGTGAAATCAGCTCAGATCAGCCCCAGCAGTGCTGTCTGCCTCTTTGATTTGAGAACCAAGTCAGCCCCGACTTAGCATGTATCCAAAAGATGGACGATATACGGTCTGAAAAGTGAAGGCACGGGAAGGGACTTTATGTACAACACCACTAAGATCCTCCTGTACTCGTGGGGGACCGGAGCCGGTCTCAGGACATTGGGTGAAGGCTGGTCCAGTCAGTATGCCAGCCAGTCACAGGGCTGATATACATAGACATACAACCATGCGCACTCACAATCACACCTAAGGACAATGAGAGTGATCCATTAGCCTAATCCGGGGGTCGGCAACCCGCGGCTCTAGAGCCGGACGCGGCTCTTTAGCGCAGCCCTCGTGGCTCCTTGAAGCTTTTTCAAAAATGTTTGGAAATGGAAAAAGATGAAGAGAGAAATATATTTTTTGTTTTACTATGGTTTCTGTAGGAGGAAAAATCTGATTTCTTTATTGCATTTCTTTAATTTCATCAAAGCAATGGAGCATAATTCATTAATATTGTAATGAAGTTAAACTTGAGGCAGCATCGCACAACAGAGTCGTCACGTGGTGCGTCATTGTGTCCAGGACGCACTGCAGGAACAAACATTTAATCATGGCTCATTATGTATTTGTAGTTAACTTAGTCATTTTGATAGCAGGCTAATATAGCTACTATAGATACTATAGATACAGCGTATGTTGCCTTCATTATCAGGCTTTTAATTTTTTACGGCTCCAGACATTTTTGATTTTTTTGTTTTTTTGGTCCAATATGGCTCTTTCAACATTTTGGGTTGCCGACCCCTGCCCTAATCCCTAGTTGTGCATGTCTTTGGACGGTGGGAGGAAGCCCGAGTACCTGGAGAGAACCCACACAGGCACGGGGAGAACATGCAAACAGATTTGACTGACAAGCGATTAATGTTGCTATTGAGAAAGCGATTAATGTTGCTATTGAGAAAGCGATTAATGTTGCTATCGAGCCCCTTGTCAACCGGTGATTTCCTTTCTCATTTGACGATTCTATGTGCATAATTGTTTGTTTCATTTGTGTTGTCTGAGGTGTCTCCTGTTCATGATCTGTTGCTCTACTTGTGAATTCACCTGACTCACTAATGCTCATTGTGTTCATTTGTACCCTTTACCTTTTATACTTCCTTTAGCCTTGCTCATTGAGTTTTTACCATGGTTGGAGTGATTAAAGACTTTACTTTTTGACTTGGACTGATTGCTAGGTATAACCTGGTCTAATTGCATTTACGCCTCCAGTCTGAATGTGCCAATCATAGAGCCATTATTGTGCCCAATCCATAATACAATAGAAGTGTAACCAGATGACTCTTACTTTCTACCTTTGCAAACCAACCTTTTATAAAGTTTACGTCACTCAGTTTGATTCCAGGCAATTTTTTCATGCTGCCTGAATTTTCATTGCATCTCACTTTCTCTCATAAAGATTTCTTGTTCTAATCGATTCAACAGCATTGTCACTCTCATTAAGTTTCTGCAGACAAATCTTATTATGTCTGAACTATAAGTCCAGTATCTTGGGTTTACAGAATTCAATGATGAATTGCAACTGAAGACCACGGGGAAGACTCTTGTGGTTAATCTGTGCTCAAAGTGCAGACAGAAGGCATTGTCTCTGTTTCAACAAACAATAAGCATCTTAGAAACATGATGACTCATATCTTCTGCCCTGACTTTCCTCCTCTGTCTGTATTCCAGCTTCGTCAGCACGCTGTTGGGTAAAACAATAGCGGCATTTTTTTTCTTTCTTTCTTTTTTAAACAGTCTTGTATGGGGAGTATGTGACATTTACAGCTACAATCCCCTCAGTGATTTCAGCTTAGCTAGTTGCTCTGAATTTCACTTTAAAACTGAGGCACAGGTTGATCCTTTAAAATAGATCAGAGCATTTAGAGAATGGTGGGGTACTCAGTCATTATGCAAAGAAGAGAGAAATGAAGTGGGCTTATATTAGAAAGGAAAGTAAAACTTCCATTTAGCTTTGTTTACACTGGATCAAAAGCCTTATGAGCATTTAATCTGTTGAGCGAGTGGCTATTGTTTGGCTATTATCTGAATGGGATAGCATAATTGTCTCCCCCCCCTCCCTGTGCTTTATGATTTACTGTTGTCTTTGTCACAAAGGAGCTTAATCTAAGCTTTTAAAAAGACCGCTCTAAGCTGGAAAGCGTGGCTGCAGAGTCCATTTTCGGATGTGGTTAAAGAGATGCTGTGTAAGTGACATGGCTGTCTGATGTGCTCAGGGACAGATGACCCAGAAACAGTTGTATTGTTTTAAGCTGCATTTAACCTTGTGAGTGCACTGAGTGAACAGACGTGGATGTTGCATGCAATTGTTTCTATATTGCAACTGCTTGTTAATGTATTTTTTACAGTTAGTTTGATGCAACTTTTGACAAGAAAAATAGTGTATGTCTTCACAAGGTTGGGTTTGATCGGTGCATCAGCAATGAGTCTGAGAAAAACTGTTTTAGAATTAGAAGCTTCTCATGTTACTTCTACACAAACACCAGAGTGCTGCAGAAGTTGAAACTAATTAAATAATATTGACAAACAGACTGAGACACAAAGACTCTGCTGGAATAACATTCAGAGAAAGCAGTTTTAGGTCATCGGTTAAAGAAACAAAAAAAAAAAAAAAAAAAATGGAAAAGAGCTATCAAGTTATCAGGCCCAGCCATTACAGTCCCAGCAGGAAGCATCGTCATCAGCTTTGCAGAAATCAATATAACTTTTAAAGACTTTTGCAGAAACACATATTCTAAAAATTCTGACCCATCGAGATTAAGACTCTTTTCTGAATAATACTCAACTACCATTTCTACATGAAGACCACATCACGGCTTTTGGATTTACCAGCCTCAGTAGCTTACCTCCAACACAAGTCCAAATGTCAAGACCCAGTTAGGCAGGAAATCCTGAAAACTGATTTATTTTTCATGCTTATACAATGAATTAAATTGATAAATTGATGTTTAGGCAAACAAGTCCAACTGCCATTGAGACTGACGTCAATCCAAGCAACACAATCCAAAACGACACCAGTCAAACAGGTGTGAGGCTTAACCAGATGCTGGATGCTTTAACAAAAGACTGTCTGCACAAACATCAGGAGAGGTGGGTTTAAATGCAGCACGGGGGATGATTACACACATGTGACACACATGAGGGTAATTACGGTGGTGGGAGGTACAGAGGACAGGGCAAGACTGTTGTTGTGGTCTGGTTCTGATCTAGGTTGCCACATGGAGCCACCAGTTAACCTGTCTCCCCTCTCATTCAGGGCAGTGCGGAGGGCAGGGCAAGTTCTCATTGATCTCACCTGTTCCTGATTCCCCGCAATCAGCCTGGCTACTTCAGCCTCTGCCAAAGATCCCCTAGGTAATCTTTTTCCCAACAAGAGTTCTGCACCACACTAGGTCTATTATTATAATTATTATTATTTATTATCTCCAACACTGGTTAGCTATCGTTATTTTGCCAAGTAATAAATTCAAATAAATGCCATTAATACTACAACATTACATATTGTGGTATCAATATTTCCTTCAGACTGGCAGATGTTCAAGACTGAACTACACCTCACTTCAATAAAATAAAATAAAACTATTAAAAAGCATACAAAACAACAAAACAGACATGTCAAATGAACATTGGGTTTAGCAGCTATAATTGTCGATTAAGAATTAAAAAAAAAAAAATCCTATTTCATCCAAAATGTTCATGCAGAGTTTTGATGGACTGCCATCTGTAATTACAATTACACAACAGATGACTAATTGAAAACTAAATTAAAATGTTAAAACTGATTTTTTTGTCAATTCTTTTGACCAAGTGTACTGAAATAAGAAGTGTCACAATATTTTAATTCACATTTAGAATAATCATATATTCTTATTACATGGACCTACATTGCCCTCCAGTGTTTGAAACTGTGCCCAAAAAAGTTTGGTGGGAGGTGTAAAGGTAATGATATATATGTATGTGTGTGTGTGTGTGTCACCATCTCCCTGATGCTCAGAGATTGGGTACTAAGACAACAGGTCCAGATAGCCTTAACCTATCAAAAAACTCCTTAACCCTATCTAAAAGTCCTACCAATGGCTGGAGAACACTGGAATAACAGACAGCACAGAGGCGCTAATCATATTTGGAACAGGAACAGGCCCTACAAGAGCCATAGAGACCAAGATCTACTAGAGCAGACAAGACCCAAGCTGCAGGCTGTGCAAGGATGCCCCTGAGACAGTTCAGCATATAATAGCAGGATGTGCATAGTGTACAGAAATACCTGTACCCAGTATGGATTGGAACCCTCGACCTCGAACCCCTCGGCCCAAGCTAGTGTCATATGTATGCGTGTATACATATATACATACGTGTATATATATATATATATATATATATATATATATATATATATATATATATATATGTATGTATACACGCATACATATGCACACTCACATTGACACTAATGCGATGAAAGTCGATCAGGTTGCCCCTGGTGATGTCATTATTTTTTTTCAGGAATTAAAATATTCAAAGGAGGGGAAGTAATGCTTTGAAATAATGTATTCAGTGAGAATGGACAGCTCACACACAGATGTTATGCATAGCAGTAAGTATTCAGCTGTTAAATTTTACATGTCATGCCTACACATTATGTTTATATTATATAGTCTATATCTCCCAGTAGGTGCAGAAAACCCCTGTAGTGCCCATAAAAAGTGATATACAAAATGATATACAGTCAGGAGCCTGCAAGCCTGGTCACTATCACAGTCCTGCTCAGTCAGTTTTAGTCACAGTTTTTGTCTGTTGATCCTTGTTTGTATGCAAGAAGTACACCAATATGGGCCAGGCCAAGGCTCATCTGCTGTCATGCGATGGTGTTTCCAGCCAGGGAAAACATCCTCTTGTTTGGTGTGCTGGTTGCTGGAACAGCCAGGTAACATTTGCACAACTTGGCCAAACAGGGACATCTGTCCTTGTTCTGGGCCCACTACAGCAGCGGCTTCTGCGGGGTGGGAATTTGCGGTGTTTGCAGATAATCACAGACCTCTTCATCTTCAGGGGAATAATATCTCACTCTCACTCTCGCTATAGTTTGGGCTGAAAAGTTGTTCAAAATCCTGCTCGAGCCTGGCTTTTTTCCCCTTTACTGGTTCTCCACTTTGGCCAAACTCACCTAGAATAACATGAACGACTTCAGTTTACTGAAGCTGCACATTCAGAAATAGAAGACAATTTAAATCAATCAAGGTGACGGACTAATGTCACTCACCTGTTGCTGCAGGCTCTGCCTCCTCGTCCTCCAACAGGACATTCAGGTGGGCCTGAGGAGCCTCTCTTTCACTCTCCATGACGAACTGAAGATGGCCACAAACACAGGCTACAATAGGGATGATCCCATCAGGACATCCAACTCCGGTTTGAACAGTCAGGTGAGATGTGTGAACCTCAGGGTGTGGTTGATCATGTTGAAATCACACACAACCCCACAGGCAGCTCCCCACACATGATGTCAGTCGCCTTGGCCAGGGGCTGCCAATCAGCCGTTCCACCAGTTCCCACTGGGATTTCTGGACGCTTGTTTGTGTGAAAACAATGTGAAAGCACAGATTGTACCACAAGATTTGTTCAGACAAACATGGAACTCCACCAGACCGGGCCGTCAGTCAGTCTGGAGTTTGTTGGCTTGTACGCCAAGTGGCTGTTGCCGTCTCTTTAAGGCGCAGGTGGCCAGTGCGGAGCAGTGGAAGTTCACAAGTCCCCGTGCTGCATCAATAGCCTTCACCACATCAGGTAAGACTAAATCAGATTTGATTACCAGCCGCAGCGTGTGTGTTCGGTGCATCCCAGATGGATAAGCTCGTGTTACTGGCATCATCACGGACCTTGCCATGATAATCAAAACACCATTGTGTCCCACTCTGTGATTGCAGACAGGCAATCGGTAATATTTACAACCGTGTGCTTCTCTGGCATCACACTTGTGCACTGGGTGCAGCAGTCTCCAAGCATCAGTGATGTTGTGAGCTGGTACCGTGATGCACGGGGCCGTGGTGGAGGATGTCCATAGATCAGTTGTCAGACACACTCTGGCCCTTCATTTCCCTCATGATATTTTCACACAGGAGCTGTGCCGATATTCAATTGTGTTCCATAGCACGTTGTAATATTGGACATGTAGGCTTAAGAGAGTGATGCATTTGTCTGTAGCCCTCTCCATGTCCTGTAGCTAAAGGTCCAATATCTTTGATGATGAAGTTCACCAGCAAACTGGAGATTTACAGCTGAAGTGCATTAAACATAATAATCTATTATTGTTGTTATTATTATTATTATTATTATTATTATTATTATTATTATTATTATTATTACCGTATATTGTTTTGAGAAGAGGTAATACAATTATATTTTTGCACCATTGATCATCCATAAAACACCTTTCTCTGTTTCTAGTTTTTAACCCATCTTTCTACTTATTATTATTTTATTATTATTATTATTATTATTATTATTATTATTATTATTATTAGTAGTAGTAGTAGTAGTAGTAGTAGTGGTATTGTTTATAATACTTTTATGTATTTAGGGGAAGTAAATTTGAAATAAAATTAACTTGTATCATAATTATGATGATCATTTCTGATTATGTTAGGACAGCAGAGAAGGCCTTGCTGGTCCTGACAGCACACCACTGTATATGTACATACATGTACATACATGTACATATACATGTCTATATGTACACAGACACATATATACGTGTGTATATATGTACAGTTGGTCAGTCTTTGTCATATTACACCCATTTGGTAAAATCAATTCATTTATGTTTTTCCTGATTTAGGAACAAACAGCCAGTATTGAATAAAGTGTAATATCACATGGCCGTAAGTATTCAGTCTTCTTGGGAACCATCCCCAGGTGACCACACCCTGGTCTGGGGATCTGTTGCTGGTCCTCCTTGCAGGTCCTCTCCAGTTCTGTCAGGTTGGTGGTGGATGTTGGTGGACAGTCATCTCAGGGCTCTGGAGAGATGCTCAATTGGAGTTAACTCACGGAGGCTTGGCCATTCTTTAACGCTGACAGAGTTGTTCTGAAACCACTCCTTTGTAATTTTATCTGTGTGCTTGGGATCATTGTCCTGTTGGACGGTGAACCTTCGCGTCTGTGCAGAATCGTTTTGTAGCCTTGTCCAGATTTGTGCCTTACCACAATTCTGTCTCTCTTCAGACGGTTCTTTGACCTCCTGATTCTCATCTGCTCTGACTTCACGCTGGGGGCTGTAAGGTCTTATTTGACAGGTGTGTGCTTTTCCCAATCAACAGAATTAAGCACCGCTGGACTCCAATGAAGGTGGACGCCGTCTCCAGGGTGACCACAAGAACAGGACCTGAGTTAAACATGCAAGTGTCACAGCGCAGGGCCTGAGTACTAGTGGGATAGTTCAGTGTGTCTTTTTAAATAAATCTGCTAAAGGTTTACAGGTCTGTTCTTCTGCCAATATTGGGTGCTGTGTGTGCTCGAATGATGGACAAAACAAATAATTAATTGATTTTACCAAATTAATTAATTATTAAAGTAATTAGCTGCAATATGACAAAGAATGAAAAATGTATGGGAGTCTGGATACTTTCTGAACCCACTGTATATATGTATGTATGTGTATGTATGTGTGTATGTATTTGTATGTATGTGTGTATGTATGTGTGTATGTGTGTGTATGTATGCATGTATTTATGTGTATTTAGCTATTATATAGGAACTGCCTTCAAACTTTACCTGAGTCTCTGCATTTCTGGAATCCATAAGTGTTCAGGTTACATCTCAAAGACAGCACTAATCTTTTTTTATTCTGTCCACATTACTCAGTCCTGCTGCAGTATCAATGAGTAACACTGACTGTGGGTCAAAACTAGGTTATCACAACATCTCTGTTGATCTTTACTCTCTTTTCTATGGTACAGGTATGATACATTTTATTTGCAATGATACAAGTTATAAGGTCCCATGCTGTCTTTGAGCTGTTAAAATCCAAAAACTGTGTTCCCAAACTCTTTTGCTGTTTATTTGTGCTCGATATTTACCATAAACTCTTTAAGGACATCAATCAATCAATCAATCAATCTTTATTTCTATAGCGTCTTATACAATCAAAATTGTTTCAAGGCGCTTTACAGAATCCCAGGGCCTAACCCCAGACAAGCAACAGTGGCAAGGAAAAACTCCCCTTTAACAGGAAGAAACCTTGAGCAGGACCAGGCTCATGTAGGGGGACCTTCCTGCTGATGGCCGGCTGGGTAGAGAGAGAGAGAGGAGAGGAGAGGAAGAAGAGGGAGAGGAGAGGAGAGGCACAGAACACAGAAACACACACAAAGATACAAAAATACACTATACAACAGGTCGGCGGGCCAGATGTTGTCATGCAGCTCCGACGGCGGCGATACCTGTAAATAAATAGAGGGGGGGGCAGAAAAACTACACAGGAATCTGCATAACTAGTCTGCTTAATGAGGAGGAGGAAAGGAGAGGAGAGGAAACCATCACCAGTGAGGAGGCCTGTCAGGTGATCCTGTTTCTGGACCCCGGCAGCCTTGGCCTATAGCAGCATAACTAGTATCTTAACCTGACGATTAGACGACCCCCTAAGTGTGATCATTAGTCTATCTATGATAGTAACTGGAACTACAGAATTAATAGCAATAAGCTTTTTCAAAGAGGTAGGTTTTAAGTCTGGTCCTGAAAGCAGCGATGGAGTCAGCCTCCCGTACCTGGACAGGGAGCTGGTTCCATAGCAGAGGGGCCTGGTAGCTAAATGCTCGGCCCCCCAGTCTACTCCCAAAGACTCTGGGAACCACAAGTAGACCAGCGTTCTGAGAGCGGAGCGGTCTATTGGGCTGATAAGGTATCACTAGCTCCTCCAGGTAGGATGGAGCTAGGCCTCTGAGGACCTTGTAGGTCAAGAGGAGGGTTTTAAAAATGATTCTGAATTTAACGGGCAGCCAATGAAGAGACGCTAGTACAGGAGTTATGTGATCTCTTTGGTCAATACCTGTCAGAACTCTGGCTGCAGCGTTCTGGACAAGCTGAAGACTTCTTAAAGAGTTGTTTGGGCACCCTAATAGTAGAGAATTACAATAGTCCAGCCTGGAAGTAACAAAAGCATGGACTAACTTTTCAGCATCATGCTGCAATAATATCTTCCTGATCTTTCTAATGTTCCTTAGGTGAAGAAAGGCACTTCTACAGACAAATTTTATGTGTGAGTTAAAGGAGAGGTTCTGATCAAAAGTTAGTCCTAGATTCCTCACAGACAGACTAGTTTCTAAGGAGATACCATCTAGAGTGATAATGTGATCAAACCTATCCCTGAGAGGTTTAGGACCAAACACCATGACTTCAGTTTTTCCTGAGTTAAGGAGGAGGAAATTTGAAGACATCCAAGACTTTATGTCCTTAAGACAGGTCTGGAGCTTCACTAACTTCTCTGTCTCTTCTGGTTTCATGGATAAGTAGAGCTGTGTGTCGTCAGCATAACAATGAAAATTTATCCCATGCTGGACATGTGTCCTGCTTTGGGCGCTGGCCGTAAAGGAATGCTCTTCAGACAACTCTGTCTCACCCAGTAATTCTCCAGGTCCCCCAGTCTTTTTCACCTGCCTCGAAGGTCTTGGAAGTGGAAGCTAATTACTTTCCTGATTTTTCTTTGGGAAATCCAAAAATCAATGCTTCATGGCAGATGATTTATTTGTTTGTTTTATCGTTTTGTAGTATCCAGGATTTCAGAGAACCTATCTGCAACTTCACTCTGAGAGCATCTTCAACCTGAGGATTTATAAGCTTTATTGAAGTAGAAGTGCAAAGTACCACATTTATTTTTGGGACTAAATCGGCTGTGACTTTAAATTCCTTTGTTTTACATCACTTCCCCTCTATTTGTGCAGCTTGCAATCATCTGCATCCTCTCAAGGCTGACAATAAGCAGACGGCAACATCAATTATCCCCCTTTTAGAACTGAGACATAGAGGGACACTTAACAAAGGCCATTGCAGAGGGATTAATGGTTTTCTGGCTTAGCACTCTCATCTGATCCTGTTGGGAAGATGCTAAAAGGCATCCAGCCCCAGCTGGCCATGTGAGGGTGATGTTAGCCCCATTACAGTAATCCAAATGCTGAGCCTATTGTGGGGACACAGAGGAAGACGAGTCATCAGAGTCATACCAGCCAAGCCGGAGGCAAAGGAAGGAGAAGGATAAATAAAACTAAATAAAGTATTTATCAAAAATAATAATGGAAGAAAAGAAGTGTAAAATAGGTAATGAGAAAAAATAAAGCAGAGGTGAAGAGATGAAGCAGAGGAAAAGCCTCGGTTTATGGAGATGAAATAAAGAGACACTTGAATGAGCACCAGAAGCTTGAGATGAGGCTCATTAGGCAGACAAAACTACTATTGGAAGCACAGAAAGGAGAGAAGAAGAGGAAAAATCAAAGAAATGTTTTGAGAAGAGGTAATACAATTACATTTTTGCACCGTTGATCATCCACAAAACACCTTTATCTGTTTCTAGTTTTTAACCCATCTTTCTACTGAAGCCATGTGATGTGTCTTTGTCAAAGCTTTAATACAACTACAGCATCCCTGAAGAATCTGCACAGGACCAGTCACGCACTCTGTTATACCAAAGTAACATTCTTTTAAAATGGTGAGGAGTGCATGTACTGTTTCTAAAAAATCAAACTAAGTCAGAATAAAGGAAGCATAACAGTTTTTTGTTCAATCTAAGATGTTCTTTATTCTGGTTTCACAGAAAGAAGAGCAGAGGTTTTTTCAATCAATATACATAAGGTACGCAGATTTGTAACACTCAGCGCATAACAGGACCGTTAATGGAGGTAAAGAGGGATGAAGTGTGGGATTCAATCTTTGTTGGATTGATTTTCTACAAAACCACATAAAATAATTACACACGTGAGGGCTGTGAAGCACTTCTACTGTTAAAAGACATTAAGGGTCACGGGGCTCTGCCATCGATCCGCAGCCATTCCTACAATTTGGTAAACACTTAGCAGTAAAAGGTGCCAAATTGCTGTTAACCACCTTGTAGCGCTGTCTTGTGGGTAAGTGATAACAAACACTGTGCTGACAGATTGACTTCTGATTGGACAAAACCAAATCTAAATTGAGCACTTTGTCTGTGGTTTATAGCAGGTGATGAAAAATGGATAAAACAAAGCAGTCAAGGTGGGGAATTGTAAGTTTATGCATGTATTTAATCTATATAAGTCTTTTGTTGTGTTCAGGTCTGGCTGGGTGATTAAAGTGAAAATGAATTGAGGAGCTTTTTTAATAGTTTGTTTTGTTTTGTAAAAAAGCTTCATGATATACCTGTCACAACAGCTATATAGAGAGCGAATACTGATCTCAATCATATTAGTCAATTCAGAACATCTCTCTAAAAAAAACAACCCTCAAACTATAAAATAAAAATTGAGATTTGGTGGCAGGAGTCCACTTAAACGTAGGTGCGTAACTCTAGGTGTACCCTTCCTCTGAATGAAGAAGACCAGGGGGTCAAAGATAGTATGGTTCAAGATGGTCCAAGATGACTTGAAACAGAAGAATGCCACTAGATTTATAGTTGAAAGCAGACAAGATGTAAAAGCAACATTTGGCCTGCTTCCACATTTACAGTCTCTCCAGACCAGGTATGTCAAACATACGGCCAGAACGGCCCATCTGAGGGAAAAAGGTTTGTTTGGTACTCTCCTAGCAGAAGAGACAGAAGCCATGATACATACAACACAATAAATCGACAACATACAGTACAATAAATTGTTTATTACAATCAGAGGCAAAACACAACTTAAGTACGCGCAACACTGGCTACATGTACAAACATCTTTTTAAGCAATACTAACATTAGTTTATCAAATGTACCTTTTTGAGTTAGCAGTGGTGGCTAACACGCCAGCTCAAGTGTGGGAAACAACAGCATGACTTTATTTTATTTGTTTTAACAGTTTGTTTTCCCCTTTATAGTCCTTAACTGTCAATCCATACATTCACAATTTCTAGTCATAACATTTTTGAGAGATTTTTTTTATGTCTCTGGATTTTTTACCACGTTTATCTCTTCTGTGTGTCTTTACAGTCAACATGAAGACAGATAATATTTGCAAAGCATTTCATTTGATTCCCTTTTGTTTTTACCCATCCAGTAAGAAAAAGAACATGGCTGTAAATACTGGACGCATTAAGATTTTTCATTCAGTAAATTAATTGTCTAGCTAATGATCCAGAAAATTTCCAATTTGACATTATATAAATGTAATGCCTTCATAAGCGTGATGGCTCTTGGTGTGCCTAGAGCACCCCAGCTGTCTACATGGCTTCTTTTCACTTCTTTTAGCTGGCTACAGTAGGAGGGGTGGTGTCATCTGGGCCTGGTGTCTCTCCAGCTACAAAGAACTGCCTTCTCTCTCCATCTGCTCTCTCGCACCACAACTGGCCTGTCAGCAGATGCTGTTGGAGCAGCGTGCCCTCAGCTCATTTTTGGTGTTGTTATTAGTACATTTGGAGTTTTCTTAAGGAATCCAGTGTTTGGTTCTTTATGATGTCTCCCTCCAAGCCAGGGTTATGACATTAAGTTACTATTTTAAAGTGTAGTTTTGTTTATCAGTGAACAGAGCAAACACTTCACAAAAAGGCTGCATTCACTGTCACCAAGTTCAGTACGGATTTACTGGGGAAACTTGGTTGATAGAAGGTGTAAATAAAGATCATGTTGCCAGTTTGAAGTATTTACAGACATCTGTTGGCATGACAACAGTTTCAGACCCACTCTAAACATCCATTTGTTGTCATTAGTGCAGCCAGCCTTCCATATTTGCCATGGGTCTGCTGGAACTCAAAGACGCACCGTCCTTATGAATGATTGATTTCAAACTAGTCTCTTTGCGATGAATACAACTCCAGGCCCTGGCTTCAGTGCTGGTGACTGTAATACTACTACTACTACTAATAATAATAATAATAATAATAATAATAATAATAATAAAACAAATAATACTAATTGTGATATGTGGTTTGTGCATGATGTGCCAAATCACAAATGTAAATGAAGCATCGACCACAATCTTTGACAGAATCACTGACGTCAGTGAAGGTTGGTGCTTTAACCCCAGACCCCTGCCTATGCAAGTGTTCTGAACAAGTCTTCGTATTTGAACACACATCCCTTTTCTGTGAAGACATCGCACCCCACGCGTTCCACTCTGCCATTTACTGGCCATGTTTCTTCAGTGGCTCTTTTCATGTATATGTGAAATGCAAGACATTTCCTTTGTTTCACTGTAATCTGACATATTTTTTTCTGAAAGATTGACTGTGTCCCCTTGGAATTACACTTTTCTAGGCTACCAAGACAGAAGACACCAGGGGTGTGTTTCCCTAGTGACAATCCGTTATTAATACACCCATGGAACCCGCAGGAATCCACCACCACCGGCTTGTTCTTCTATAATTGACTCATTAATTGACTCGTTTTAATCTGTCTAACTATTTAATCAATTAAATTTAATTTAGCTGATTGCACCCTTCCCATTGAGTTGAAGTGCTTGGCTGAGAAGGGGATGGAGGTGAATAAAATGAGCAAGAGAACCTATGGATGAATGTGTTTTGTGGTAATATCCACTAATGTACCAGCTAATTACTCAAGTAAATTGATCATTTTTGTCTTAATTGATTTAAGCTGCTTTAAAGGGCACAGTGCCAGCTTCATTAGTGCGCCATGAGCACTTCATCTGAATGGTAATAATTGGAGGTGGATGGCCTTGTTTCTTGCCTGTCTAGCCCTAACTAGGCCTTCAAGACATCCATCATAATAATTGAAAAAGGACAATAAATTATTGTGGAAAAAATCTGAGAGCCTCTTTTTACTTCAGGGGAGTTCATTCAAGAATCACGGCACACGCTTAAACTTTAAACATTAACATTTTTTTCCGAGTTCATGTTGATAATCAGAAACAGAACACAACATTTCACCTCCAGGTCCATTTCTGGATTCGAAATGAATTATGTTCATTTTGGAGAATTGGTGATGCTCTTTTGTTTGTTTTTCAGGGTCGTGTGTCTCAATACATGTATCTTCTGAATAGAACTCTGTGCACTATAAGACTAATTTGAAATAACTAATTCTGCTTTGTCCACTCTGGCTTTTTCAGCTTAATGATTGACTTGGCTGATTAATACACTCATTTTCAACAATGGCTCCCTAAATCTAAAATCAATGTAAGAAAACAGTTTGGTTAATGTTGCTGCTCCACAGTTTTAATGTTATTTTCAGGATTTTGTTGTGTGAGGTTTGTAGGTCTTAAGTAAGAAATATACTCATCTTGAACACATATATGAAAGTCAAACTGGATCTCAGTCATTGGGGACCAGATCCAGATTTTGAGTAAATTTGTTAGTCAAGGGCATTGACGAGAAACTAGTAGTGTGTATTAATTCAACACAGCAGGTGCAAAATCCATGACTGCTATTGAATGTCAACCAGAACAGTAGATGGCAGACATCTGCATATCTGGCAGGAGCATCCAGAGATTATAGTACATCCAGAATAGTGCATCCTGATGAGGGTGTGCAAACAGCATCCTGAAATCTCTCTACTGGCTCCCCGCCCCACTCAGGACCAGTGCATTTACAGATCCTTTACCTTCAGGACCCCCTCCAGACCTCTTCACGTAAGCTCCAAATAACTCTCCAACCCCCGAGAACCAATCTCCATCACGGATCAGGCCTTTTCCTGCCCCAAAACTATGGAACACTCTTCTTGACCACTTGAGGGCCCCACAGTCTACACATGCTTTTTAAAAACCCTTTTTGAAAATACATTTTTTTAAATAGCTTTTTAGGTTCTCTCCATTTTTTTTATCACATAATATTAATAATAATAATAATAATAAGAAGAAGAAGAAGAAGAAGAAGAAAAGGAAAGGAAAATACTAGACGCCATCACTGGGTTATTATTAATTCTACGTTTATTGTTTCACTCAAATGTGTATCTCAAAGTTCTGATGAGGTCAGGCCTTTCAAGGCAAGAGGTTTTAAAAGTTGTTGAGAATGTTTCTGCTGGAGCAATATCCTTCCATTTTGCTTCACTATTTATTTACAGGAATTGATCTTCTGGGAGCAAAGAAGGTGAGATACAGAGAAGGTGAAGAAAGAGAGAGAATTGTCGGCTTTCAGAGTAAAGATGATGAGACTGAGAAAGAAGTGTGTGTGTGTGTGTGTGTGTGTGTGTGTGTGTGTGTGTTTTATATTACACTGCAGGGGACAATCCCAAACAGTATCTATCATTAAATCTGCTCTCGCTCTCTCTCTTTCACACACACACACACACACACACGCACACACACTGTTGGAGTCATCCCCTGCTGAGCAATATCTTTCTCCACATCCGTGTTTGTGGATGGAAAGAACACACCAACACACCCACACCCACCACACAGGTGTGTGTGTGCTAAGAGATGGGACAGCTGCTAAGAGATGGGACCCACCCAGAATAGTTAACCCAGGGCAGAACAGTCCTAATCATGAACAGACCCCCAGAAGGGAACCACCCCATCCACCCCTGACCGATAACCTGTCTCACACAACGTGGGAGCTCCTATCAAGCACCATAGCAGCAAAGATGAGTAGGAGCATGGGTCAGTACATGAGTGAAGCACAGAAAGGAATTGGCATTAAGACCAGAGGAGACAAACACCAGTTACTGCTTGACAAAGCAGTCTAGCGAGCCTGCAAGAACAGAGAAAAGGAAGACCAACCTGTGCACCTCTTCAGATAGACTACAAGAAAGCCTATGATTAAATGCCGTACAGCTGGATACTAGAATGCCTTGATGGAACTGTGAAATATGACATGGGCCTGAATCCCCTCAGCCAGATCATCTAAAAAGTTGATAAGGATACCAATTCCAAAATGGGGTAATGGTCAGCCACCTGCTCTACATGGATAATCAAGTTGTATGCAAAGACTCGAGAAATCAGCTATCAGATAGCTCCTAACCACGCATGGAGGGTTTCAGTCCAGACTGACAGAGCTCTTGTATAACCAACCAGACGTGGTGGTGGCCGACAAACTGAAGATAAGATAATAGTGGATGTGGTGGTACCAGTGGACAACAACAGCAGGGACAAGGAACACAAAAAGATAGAAAAGTACCAGGGTTTGAAGGAACGACTTCAAGAGATGTGGAAGGTCAGAACCGAGGTGATCTCCATAATGATAGGGGCACGGGGGGCTGTGACCCCAAAACTGGGAGAGTGGCTCCAACAAACTCTAGGATCAACATCTGAACCCTCAATCTAGAAGAGTGGGTTCTAAGAACAGCTAAGATACTGTGCAGGACCCTCAAAACCCTCAAACTCTTCTGGTAGAGGGCCCACGCTAGAGGAGGGGGGGGGGCAAAATTCATAGCCTCAGTCCAGAAGAGTGCAGTTCTAAGAGCAGCTAAGATAAAGAAACCTCAAACTCCCAGGCCTCTGATGGAGGACCCGAGCTTCAGGAAGACAATATGACCTCCTCTGTGTGTGCGAGGGATGTTGTTGGTTTTTATAGTATATATAGTAGAGCATCTGGATTTTACTTTTACTTTTATTTTATTTTCTTTCACAGAAAAACACTTTCAGTTTTTTCCAACTTTTTCCTTTCATTAAGTTATCCATCCATCAATCGGTTTCTTCCACCACTGAGGGTTGTGTCAGGTTGTGTCAGGGCTGACACAAAGAGACAAACAACCACTCACGCTCACATGGACAATAGAGAGCGACCAATTAATAATAATAATAATAATAATAATAATAATAATAATACATTTTATTTCAAAGTGCCTTTCAAGACGCCCAAGGACATGTTACAGTACGTCTATGCAACAGTTAAACAATATAAAAAAAATCAAAGGTCAGGTACAATTACAATAGCACCATTTACAACAGAAAATAGTCAGTAGGTGCTTTACAGAAATAGAGAGCCTGAGCCTGAGCCTCCAGGTAAGCACTGTGGCAAGGAAAAACTCCCTTTTAACAAGAAGAAACCTTGAGCAGGACCCAGCTTACAAGGAGGAACCCTCCTGCTGGTAGTCAGCCGGGTAGAGGAGTAGAAGAGGAAGGAGACAGGAGAGAGAATGAAAGGGAGAGAGAAAATAGTGCAGTCTATTACAAACATGCATACATGCATGCATGCATGCATACATACATACATACATACATACATACATACATACATACATACATACATACATACATACATACATACATGAAATCAACAAGCAGCATTTAATCATAAACATAAACAAAGAAAACAATTAAGGGTGGTGCAGTGAGTAAGCCAGTCTAGCCTAATTAGCCTAATCCCCATTTGTTCATGTCTTTGGACTGTGGGAGGAAGCCGGAGTACCAGAAGAGAACCCACGCAGGCAAAGAGGGAACATGGAGACTCCATACAAAAAGTCCCAAGCCTCCATCCCAACCAGGATTCCTACCCAGGGGTTTCTTGCTGTGAGGCGACAGTGCTGACCATCACACACCATACCACCTTTCATTAAATTTTAAAAATAGGAGATTATTTTTTATACTGTTGACTCGCAATATTAAATTTCAATTGACTATGGAAGCAAACTCACACTACGAAAAAAGTTGAAGAACACCATAACTAACACTGCTGACAAAGAGAATTCTTACTTTTAATGGTCACTGATAGACTTTGTGCAACATACCGTCCCACATTTTGAGCTTTAACTTATCCTATTAAAAGGATTCTTACATTTTTATTGTCAAAAGATGTCTGCAACAAATCTGATCAAAGTATTGCACCGAGCTGGTCAGCGCTCAGTAATTGTTATAGCAGCAGGAGCAAGATGGGAAATTGCAGGTTCAAAAATAACTGGCTGGAA
This sequence comes from Lagocephalus sceleratus, assembly GCA_911728415.1. Classification (NCBI taxonomy): domain Eukaryota; kingdom Metazoa; phylum Chordata; class Actinopteri; order Tetraodontiformes; family Tetraodontidae; genus Lagocephalus; species Lagocephalus sceleratus. The sequence goes on from CAJVRN010000141.1 coordinate 1,251,918, forward strand.
GATTACTATAGTGACTTGTTACGAAAAAATATGTATAAAGTATAAAGGAGTATAATGAACGGTGCAAACCTTTTCAAAAAAAAAAAATTAACGGTCAGACAACAACTGTCCTCAATCAGATGTTTGCAGCACCAGGATCGACTCCAAATGCAAACACTAACGTTACACCAGCTTTGTTGTCTTTGGGACCTTGTAAACGTACAAGTAACGCCTTCAGTACATTCTCCCCAACGACTACACTGAAGGCAGAAGGGTTTTTTAAATTGTATAAAAGAGAGGGATGCAGACATACAGTATGTTGACATGGGGAAAAATGAATGAAAAGAAGCAGAGATAATATACCTTGTAGAATCTGCCTCCTTTTACAGTCTTTTAATTTTTTTTTACACATTGAAAACTTTCTTTTCAGCATCGCAGTGAACAGAAATTAACCATACCTTCTGATATATTTAGTTTTTTGTCACAGACACTTAATTATGCGTGAGTGCGTGATGCGTGATAAAATCAAATCAAGTCAAGTGACTTGACTTGATTTGTCAAGTGAGCTTTATTGTTATTGCAAACATATACAGCTGAAGCAGTATATATATCGAAACGAAACAACGTTTCTCCAGGACTTGGTGCTACACACAACAACATAAGTTCACAAGGACAAGACGACCTACATAACATAACAACATGTGCAAAAAGAGGACAGCCATTTGACTGTCTTGCGGCAAGACAGATACATACGGCAAAGTACTGACTGCAGTGCGGAATAAGTGATGCAGTTTTGGAAATAAAGTGACCAAACAGTGTGCTTTGGTGAACAATGTGCAAATATGATATGTAAGATTGAGGATGATGATGATAAAGTGATAAAGTGAGGACGTGCATTCGAAGGTGCATTCAAAAAGTTGAAAATAGGTTATTAGAAGGCAGATGTTCAATGTGAACATTTAAACACTGAAACAGTAGCAGATTTTTCATTTACATGGTAAACAATATAACCAGGAGCAGATTAAGGCAGCATCAGTCACAAGTGCAAACCTCCATTTCTATGACCAAGACATTAGCACCAGAGTTAAGTAAAAGCCACTCGATACGTGGTGGTGTGTTAGGCATCGGGGTGTTTGGGTGTGTGTGTGTGTGTCAATGTGTTTTATTGTTTGTGATTTTTTAAATATAATAATTGATCTTGATTATTTTGTTTCTTTGTTTAAGATTTGTTCCATAACTTTGAACCTTTTACTACAATACTTCCATTGCTTTGGTTTGAAATTTTGTTTTTTTAAAGATGTCTCTACCTTTTTTTCAAGTTAGCTGACGTCACTTCTATACGTTGAATACAATGAAGATGTGAGCACCATTCTTAGGGCCCTAACTCAGAATGTGCAAGAACATCGGCAAGGACAAAACATCTTATCTTGCTTGTGTTGGACTTACCCTGAATGAAGGGAGCTGTTGTCAAGTGTGAATCAAGGCAGCACCTTTGTTATGTTTGACAAAACCATGAACAGGACAACTAAAAGCTGAATGTGTGTATCAGGCATTGAACAAGTGACGAGAATGGTTCTTGAATCACAGTATCTGGGATCACAGTATACAGGCCACTCCACTGCATAAGACTTACTAGAGAAATTTAAGGTAAATCAACAACCTAACAAACAAACAATTTAAAATGCCTGTGTTTAATGCATTGTCATGGGATAATAATATTTAATAATATTTATTCAAGCAAATTCACACATCTCGTGGATAAATATGACTCCTAGTGACAAGGCTGCAAAAAATTTTGACTTGCCCATTTTGAATTTGTTTTTGGATTTACTGACTTCTGTGTACCAAACCAGGTAAAGTGAGATTTCATCTAAACCTTGAACTGTTTTCGAGTCATGATTTTGAGTACTAGTCTTTGTGGAGTACCAGTTATAGTAGCCGGGCTTCCACAAACCTTTGGAGCTTTGTATGAAGGGTCTCAGAGTCCTGTTGATCTTGTAAAGCAGAGATATCCAACCTCTTCCCCAGAGGTCCGTGAGGCTGCAGGTTTTTGTTTCAACCCAGCAACAACACATCAGACTTGATTCATTTGATCAACTCATCTGAGTCTTCAACAACTGATTGGTCAAACTGGGTGTGCTTGACTGGTTGGAACAAGAACCTGCAGCCTCACGGTTCTTTATGGAACAGTTTGGATATTCCTGTCATAAAGCTTGCAGCACTGCTGGAAACCAAAAATGAGGCATCGAGTTGTAGGCTTTCTTGTACTTGATGAACAATTAAATGTTTTTTTACATTCCAAAGCACATACCAAACTAGAAAGCACTCGGAGAGCGCAGACCTCTGCCAAGCGCAACAATTCCTTTTGGCCCCATTTACCACAATGTTAACGAAAATTTCAAAGTGATCCAGAATCCAAGATTTCTTCCGGATCACCCCAAAATGAAAACAGTCCTTCCTTTTCACATTTCCAACAAATCCTGAAAATGTCATCAAAATCGGTCTATAACTTTTTGAGTTATGTTGCTAAAACGCAGACAGACAGACAGACAGACAGACAGACAGACAGACAGACAGACAGACAGACAAACGCCGGCAAAAACATAACCTCCTTGGTGGAGGTAACTAGGAATAACACATAAACACCTGTTAATCCCCTATTAAGGGGGTCACCAGCTCTGAGAGGGTAAAAAGGTCAATGCTGGCTGCGTCCAGCAGACAACTCAGATTGTACCATTGAGTCCATGTGACTTGCCCCTTCAGGCAAAAAGAAAATACATATTATCTGCCTTTGTGATGGATGGATGCCCTGAGGGTTAACTCAAGAGTTTACCCAACAGTGGTCAACCCAGGCAGCACACAGTATGGTCATGCAGCCTCACTAGACTGCTGTTTCAACCAGTAGATGATGCTCCTCATCCTGGTGTAATCACATTCCTTGCTGTGTCTGAGACACGTGCCTGCTCATTTTGGATTGCACTCTTCTGTGAATATTTTGGGATCCGGATTTTCCATCGTTCTGTCAACCATCGAGGTTTGGTCCTATCACTTGGGCAGACAGCTTCTTCAGTCAATAGGTGTGGATCACATCAATATTCTCCAGCCTTGGCACGTCAGCTTTCATTGTATTACCCTGCCACTGAGTGTAGACACTGAGGGGGGTTTTACACTTAGCCGATGCTGCACATAAACACAAAGGTGGTGGCTCAGAGGGCAAGGGTGGCAAAGAAAAACTCATTCACTCACAAACCCATTTAACAGGAAGAAACCTTGAGCAGAACCCAGCTCATGTAGGGGGACCCATCTGATGAAGACCAGCCAAGTAGAAAACAAAGAGGAGAGAGAAGAAGGGCAGGAGAAGAATGATAAAAAGACATCTAACATATGTACATGCATACCTACCTATGTAATGAATGTAAAAACTATATAGGATATAACTGATTATTTTATGTAACAGATTGAGATTATGAGAAAAATATGAATAGCACAAATTGTTTTGTTGTTTGTTTTTTTATGCAAACAATCCTTAAATGTCATAATTGCTGAGATTAACCAGTGGTTCTTGCACATTTAGAAAATAAAATGCATTGAGTGACACATAGAGTGACACTTTGTTCTGAAGAGTTTCGAGGGTTTATTTTTTGTATAAAATCGTAATGAGAAGAATATAATTCACTCATTTTAAATTTTGACTGCATGTTTATAATTTAAGGTGAAGTCATAAAACAGAAGTCCTCATCAACATGAGAATTTTTAAAGAAAAAAAAATCTCTCATTCTCTTCCACATTCCAACACTCTACACAAATCTACAAAGAGAGGCAATCATGTCTCATGGGAGAATCTCAATACATGAATAAGGCTTCATTCATCAACATGACATGTTCCAGAAGGATATACTCAAATTCCTTGCAGGACTGAGCCTGCGGCTGCACAGCACAAAAGCTGCCACAGAGAGTGATTCAAGTCTCGATTTAAATCCGCAGAGACTCTTCACCTGCATCTCTGCAAGCACTGAAGAAGGCAAAAAGGTTTGACTGTGAAGAGCTCAGGCAAGAACCAGATAAATAAACTACGCTGACACATAATAAATAATGATGACAACAATGATGTTGAATGATGTTGTATTCAAATCAGTCTGATAACGTACGGGGTAGTGGTGCGATGGTCAGACCCACTGCAACTGTTGTGGTCCTTCAGCTTCCAACAATCTCAATTAAGTTTAATCAGTTATTCAGAGATTAATTTTGGCTTGTGTCCTACAATTACCCCATCAGCTTGTCAGCACATCATAGACTCACCAGCTTTTCATATGGAATTCTTGCTCAGTAAACAGGGGCCCCAATCTCTGTGTCCATTTATCCCTCAATACTTATCTTCTTTTTTCTGCATTTTCCAAATGGTCAAAACAGGAATGATAAGTTTTAGAGGGTTAAAGGGTTTGAGATTGAGGGAACTTTTTGGTTGTATTTCATTACAACAGGTGAATGATAAAAGCTCCCTTCTTGGGTAAGGGGCTAAAACAAGGTCTGAAGTAGAAAGTAATTCCACCTCCATTAATGAACATCATGGTCACCAGCTCAGTTCTCTGTTTGCTTGTGAGTGTGCTTTGAATTATTTCTACATTTAGTACATTTGAGAATGTGTTTTTATTGAATATTCTGCCAAGAAAGATTCACCAGTACACCCTTTGAATAATAGCATTTCTGGCTGCTTTTACAGACTTAAATCAATAAATAATTGAGATTCTGTGCACCTGAAGTCTGAGTCTAATATATATTAGCCCGCCAGCTAATGGTTGGCACTTGCTACAGCCTGGTTCTGATGAGCTTCAGCCAAGGTCTACACCTTCTACAGCCTTAATCTCAGCTAGCTTCAGCTAAATCTCTTATCTGCCTCTTCCATTATGCTTCTCTATGTCACTGAAACATGTCTCTTCATACAATTTTACTTTTTTTGTTTTACCTGTCTTGCATTCTGGATATGTCACTAACTCCACGCCCTCTCTTGAGATAATAATTTTGCCACAGACTTTTATGAAAGCACTTCAGATTGCAATCCTTCATCCAGGGATATATTAACCTTCAGGAATGACGATGTCTGTTGGTCTCCTTACACATTGTTTAATATACCTTTTTACAATGTCTTCTTGTTGTTCATATCTGAAAATATTCACCCAAACCTGGGGCCTGGGCTACTGCTATTACTTCTGATATGACATTTAAGAATTTTAGTGATCAGAAATTGATTGGAATTTTTACATGTCATTATCTACAGTTTGCAAATGATCTGGTGAAATCCTGATGTTTTAGCTATCTCAGATCCTTGGCATAAGAAAAATGTTATTTACCCTGACTGGGTTACAATGTCTTTCGACAAGGTCGTCACTAAAGTCACCAAACTATCAAAAACATGTCTCTTTCTGTTCTACTCTGTCATTTTTATTGGCCATCAAATGCCCTGGCATATGCATTCATCATAAACATCACAGTGAACTTTTGCGCTTCATATATCCCCATCCTTTTAGGTTATCTGAATTAGCATATGTCCAATCCTTCTGCCTTGGTGACACAGCAACTCAATGCCTTAAATGCTTTAAACATCTTTCAAATTATAACCAGATCTCCCAGATTCAATCTGAATGATATTTGCACTATAGCGTGCATTTGTTCTGTATTCTCAATCAAAAGTCCACCGGTGATAGTAAACAAACACTCTGAAAACATTTGACACACGGGCCTTTCTACATGTTGTGTCTACATGAACTGAGTGAGAATTAACATCATTCCCTCTATGGATGATACCTGGTCTTACTTAAAGATTCATCCAGCACTATTATTAATAAGCATATATCACTGAAAATATTCCGGACCAAGAATTGTTCCAGCCCCCGCTTGTCCCTTGACCTGGCTGAGTTGATCCATCATGAAAACATCTTATAGTTGAGAGTCACCTGTTGACTGGCCACAGATATGTCACCACTACCCTTATGGTCCTTGATGATATCATCACCCTCCACGGACAATAAACAGGTCTTTATAGCTGCCTTCCTAGATCTGGCCAAGGCCTTCAATTCTGTAGAGGATGCAGAACATAAAAGATAGGGTTAGGTGGAGGTAACTGATTCACTGTGGCGACCCCAGAAGGGAAAAGCCAAAAGAAGAAGAAGAAGTAGTTGGGGCTCAACTATTCAAGCAGCATGGCTTAAAGCATGGAAGCTATGCCAAACCTACTCCAACTCCACACACAGATTATCTTTGTTCATTCAAGTAATTTAATGTCCTTAAAGTTCATGTAACAAGCAATCACTCCCATGAAGTACAGTACATGATGGGCAGGTGGAGCTGATGAAATCCCCGTGATATTCCATTGACCTCTTTGCAATTTTGAAGAACTGGATTCTTTTTTTTGATAACTGGATTTTTGAGAGCAGTATCTACTCATCATTTAATGCTCATAAATGCAAAGAAGATCTCACCCCCAGTCAGATGCGGTTGAAGCCTGACATTGCCTTGCACAGCCCTCCTCATGATTCTGACTCAGATGTGGCACAAGATGTACAAGAAGTTGAGGATTTTTCTTGTGATCCTATAGACCAAGACAAAAATGAGGAAGAAGTTAAAATAGAACATCTGGATCACTTACAGCATCACCTTCAGCATAGTTTAGTTTAGTTTAGTTCAGTCTTTCTTAAACTACAGGCAGTCTTGCATTTATCTAACATTACAGGAGATAATTCAACAATTAAATTAACTTGTTCTTCTCTCAGAGCGCCTTTTGCAAAAGCAGCAAATTCTTTATGAACATGGTGTCAGTGGCGATTCAGTCGTAAGAAAGATTATGAATGCCATCAAAAACAATAACTTGTTCTTGAAAATGACTGATCCTGGCCAGTCACTGCCCACAGCCAGTAAACCCTGCAACTGACTGGAGTCCAGTCCAGGGTGGACCCCCCTGCCCGCGATGTTGGCTGGGATAGGCTCCATTCCATTCTTCATCATCATCCATTCCAAAGAGGTAGAAGATGATGGATGGATGAATTTATTTAAGCCTATACCACCACATGTTTCTTCCATTCAGTGGGCATAACCAGCGACTTTCACCTGCGGTGGTGTCACCTTCATACGCTCTAGAGCAGGGGTCGCCAACCTTTTTGAACCTGAGCTCCTTCAAGGGCCCTGAGTAATGCAAAGGGCTCCCACTTTGATAACACACTTCTGAAAGAACAATGTTCACCTTTAATTTTATATTAGTGACATTCTATGTGAAGACACTGATTGTTAATGATTAATAATTCATCAATAATTATTCAGAATGATTCAACAAGGTAGGAATTAGAAACCTCAACATGCAATATTTTATTTTTTATTTACCTTTCCCATTGTTTCATTTTCAAATGATAACTTCCACAACATTTTGCAGGAAGTCACGTCCAATTTTTCAAGACGCTATCAGTTTTTATCAAATCATGAACTCTGCACCATGTTTGTACAAATGATCAATTATGTAGGATTTAACAAAACTCAATTCATATTAAAATAAACCTTTTCTGTCTGTAGTGTGCTGCTGGGTGGGTAGTTAGCATGGCCTCAGCGCTGCTTTGTCTATGACAGGAATGGAAAACCAGATCAGGTCACAGAGAGGTCTGAACTTAACTTCAAGATACTAAATAGAAAAGACAGAAAAGTCATTTTTGCTTCACACAAGTAACATATGTTGTTCGGTTCAGGATCAGTTCTCAATAATCCACGGTTATAATCACCTTTTCATTTTCCACAATATATATATATATATATATATATATATATATCCACTGATTATGTCAAGATATGTCTGCAACCTGTGTCATCTTTGTCTCCTCCTAACCCCTTTCCCTGCCTCAGTCCTGATTGCTGCACGTGCTCCTCATTAACTCCTCTCCATCCCACTGTATTTATACCTGGTTCACCTCCACTAGACACTCTTATGTGTGTGTTATCTCACATTACTGACATCTTGACTTCTTGTGTTTGGACTTTGTATTCTATTCTCTATAGTGATTTAGATTTACTTGCTGTTTCACTGATTCCTGGTCTTGACCTTTCCTGGTAATAAACTGTTGAAATTGTATTCTGTTATCTGTTAAACTAAGTCAGGCTTTTTCAAGTTCTTGGTCTGGTTGGTGTATGATCTCCTACTGACCTGTGCAAACCTGTTCAACTTCAAAATGCTTCTACTGCCACGAAGACGAACATGAAAGGTAAAAAGACAAATCATATTAAATAGTTGAAACTAATGCCGTTAAGCACAGTAATGTGTAGCATTACACGGCATGTGAGTTTGACAAACTTCAGAGTCTGTAAAATGAAGTACATTTGAGGAGTTTCTTCATCTTTGTCTTCTTCTGCTTATCTGGGTCTGGGTCGTGGGGGCAGCAGCTTCCAGAGGCCCAGATGGTCCTCACCCTCGTCACTTTAACCAGCTCCCCCAGGTTCTCCTAAGCTAGGCAAGAGATACAAGCCCTCCACAAAGAACATCACATAGGTGAGTTTCATTAATCAGACCTGATGATAAGACAGATGCACAAATAACACAGGCTCATTTCTAGAATAATAATATAATTGTCTGGTTCTCTTACACAGTACTGCTTTGGGGGCCAACATGAAGCCCCTGGTGAAGAGTTAAAATCTATCATAAATTATCTATGATAAAACATTAAAAAATAAACACACAAACACACACATGCCTCAGGCAGTGCATTTTAATGATGTACCACATTTATTTATTTCATGTACCACAGGTCTAGATACTTTACTTTGTATAGTTACTTTGTATCTCACCCTCGCTGTCTTGCTCTCTTTAAAATGTGCACGCACATCGCACATAAGCACATACCCACACACACACTATTTAAATGAAGTCTAATTACTTCAACTCAACAATGTGCCACACACATACAGAGAAGCACACGTGAAGAGTGCACATCTCCTGTTCGAATATGGAAGTAATTACTCCTTGTTTTGCTCTCATTGGTCACAGGTGTTGCTTCCAAATGAGTGCAAATGAAAACCATTAATCGTTGCTGGAGGCAAAGCTGAAAGAAAAAGATTACCAACAGCCCTGTCAGCAGTACACAACAGAAAATATGACTGCAGGTATTGGAAAAATATTTTCTTTTATTCTTTTCTTTTTTTGCTTTTTTTCTGTCGAATGCATTATTGTTGATTCTTATTGTGTTTGTTTTTATCTTAAAAAATGTATTTTACCTGATATTCTAAAGTCAGGTTGGGGCCGACAAATATTATGTTCTTCAATGAGCAGCAAGAAGTTGGGGCTTCCTTTGCCAATACTTCCTAAAAGTAAGATGACATGAATTAGGATGCTGTCATGTCAGCTGTATTTGGTGCCTGTTCTCTATTTCAGCATTTCCCAATTTATTTTGTCTAATTCTTCTCATTTCAGCTTAATTCCAGTCAAAATCCCCACCTGTGGGATTGTATGCTCCACCCATTTGTGCTGCCCTGAGTCCTGTGGTCTTTCCTCCCCAAGTCTATTTAATCTATGTGCCCCTCGCTTTCAGTGCCATCATTTCATTGTTCTTTGGATTAAGAAACATACTATCTCTATCTGTGCTAACTGCTTGCATGTTAAAATTACCCTCTTCTTTTGGAAAGAAATTGTGTCTGAGACTTGTGCGTTTGGGTCCATTCCCTGCATGTGCACTTATTTTAACTGAAATCAACCTGAACTGTCTGACTTTTACTTTTGACTATTATCAATTTTGAATTAAATATGTTGAACACAAGTGCGTATTGTAAATACTTCTACACTGAAAAAGTTATAAATAACCAAACAAATAAATGAATAAAAGATTTTGTTAAATGTATTGGTTTTTCACACACATGTGTAAACATGTGTAAACATGTGTGTGTGTGTGTGTGTGTGTGTGTGTGTGTGTGTGTGTGTGTGTGTGTGTGTGTGTGCATGCGTGCGTGTGTCTGTTAATCTATCTTTCCTAAATTAATCAATGTGTCTATTTCTGTTTCAGATAAGTTCCTCTCTTTTCCTGGTTTTTCCTCTGTTTTCTCTCCACATGTTCCTCTGAGCTCATGGCTAATTTTTTTCATTAATTTTCAATGACCATAAATGGTTGCGTTTGTCTGTCTGTTAGCAACTTAACTCAAAAAGTTATGGACCGATTTTGATGAAATTTTCAGCAAAAATTTTGTTTCTCAATATCTGTTAATTATTGACCAAACCCCATGAGATGTGACTCAAGGATGGACAATGGGATCCTCCATCATATTCCAAAGGCTGATCCGGATCTGATCCAGAAGACGGATTTTATTGCAATTTATATAAACTTGGCAGAGGTCTGCACACTCCGAGTGCTTTCTAGTTGCAGATAATTTGAGCATGAATTATTAGTGACCCCCTAAGCACAATATAAATAGGCCAAAATCAAAGAATGTTTGTCCCATCAATATGGCCATGCTTAATAACCTTTCAACAGGAGGTGCTCCTCTCTCATCCTTCAATGGGATTAGAAGAAACTGAGTAGACCAGGAAGATTTCACACTGTGCTGTTGATGAGGAGTAATCATGAGAGGATGGAGGGTGCCTTTATTAGGATACAACACATCAGGAATCCACACACTTCTGAAGAATTTGAGCAGGCACACAGAGGCACAGTACAGAATAATGTCTGTTGGGCATATGGCAAAAATTCAGATATTTTCCAACCAAAAAGAAATCTGGCCCACATAACGTTTGTTTAATGAAATTCCTCCACACACAAATCTTCAATTAATACTGAAACTACCAATTTTCACTTCCCATATCACTGACCTCATATTGCAGAGCATATCATTATCAGCTACTATGAGCTGTGTCACAATCCGGTGACAGTGTTCCTGGTAATAACATCTATGGTTAAACAGTGTAATTAAAAAAGTGTTCATTCTCAAATTTATCTTGGGAATTACATCATGGTGTGGTTACATTTGCATTCACTACAAACTGGATTGATGAACTGTCTTTGCGTATTTGATTAAATCTGAAGAGCCGACCTACAAACAGGATGGAGTATGACGGAGTCCTACTTTAAGATTATTTCCAAACATTTACGCTGATCAACCTCCATAATCTAAAAAGGATGCAATTAAAAACAAGCTGGACAGCTGTAATGGAGTAATACCAGTATGGAAATCTGCTAGCCAATAAGATCGATAGAGAGTGAGTTGAACTTTTTCAGTTAGGTTTGTATTGAATGCACTCTATATACAGTTGGATTTCTAGAATAAGAATACTAAAAGTATGAGGAAAAAGTAGTTCTTTAATTAACAGTTGTGTGTACCTGAATCTTTTTTTTTCACCAGATTGTACATTTGCATTTCAGGAACACATAAAATGCTTTATGCAACATGCAAATGTTTTGAAATACTGTTAGAGTCACCTGCAAAGCTGTGAAGGTTTGATGAAAAGGTTTGTTGGCAGAGAAAAAGACATAATATACAATAGAATAAGCTTCTCAAAGGTTAATGGATTCCTCTTGCTTAGTTTTAGAGAAAGCTACTACAATATGGTATGTAATACTTCATCTGGCTTGTGCCCACAGCAGATGACAAGTCATGACTTTGAATTTTCAATCCCTGAATTTATATTAATTCAATAATTTATTTGCAAACAATACAAAGCTCCTAAGAAAACGATCAGTATTGAACATTAGATGTCACAGTGAGGCAATGCAAGTTTATTAGTATAGCACAATTCATACACATTAATAGTGCTGTAAATGCACCCAAATGCACTCAAAAATGAGAGAGAATTAAAGACAAAAAACAGTATATATGGACCTGCAATGGACGCAACTCACAAATAATCTCCGCTGAGGTGTCTGGAGAGGATCGAGGGGATCCTGCAGCAGCACATGGAGGGAGTGGCAGAGATGAGACGGTGACAGAAACAGCTTTTGCAGCCCTCACTGGACAACTCCGCCAGCTGTCTGCCCAGTTGAACCCAGTGATGTCTCTGGCCCCACCTGCCCTGGTGGCAAGTCTCACATCACTGCAGCAAGGTGCCAAACCCTAGATCAGTGAACCAGAGCACTAAGAGGGGGGCCAAGACACGTGTAATGCCTCCCTCACCAACCGTTCTCTGCTGTTCTCCCTGCAGACCGGTACCTTCGTGACTGAAGTCACCAAGGTCACATTCACGATCACGCACCTTAGAGGATAGGCATGGCTCTGGGGAATGGCCGAGTGGGAGCGGGTCTGATCAGACACATTGGAACTGTCACACCTACCCCTAGTTGTACGTTATCCATGGCTCCGCTTCCACAACCCGCACCTGGACTGGGAGGTGGGAACCATCCAGGAGTGGGGGACGGCTTGCCATCATTCCTGTTTTAGACAAGCTCTGACCCCACATCCATCCTTGGGGCCCACCAGAGAGCCACCAGACCTGATGGGGGTTTCAGCAGCTTACCTCAACCTCAGTGAGGTCTTCAGCAAGGCTAGGACAACCTAACTCCCACCTCACCAGCCGTATGACTCACTGATCTCAGCACCAAATGGTAGGAACTACTCCTTCTCCAAGCTGGGTCTGTGAAATGCCTATCTGCATTCTCTAGCTCTGACAGCAAGAGCCTTAAAAGGAGCACCTTGGTTACTTTGGGCTTGCCGGTAGCTGGGGGAGCTTCAAGCAGTGCAATTGCTCTGACCATCATCGCAGCGTCCAAAGCTGTTACCACATGGAAATACCTTGTAAGTCCTGCATTATTCCTTTTATCTGGAACTGGGCTTTCATGTGCTGAAGCCATGACTGTGGGTTATGTTGCCAAAAGTCAGGAGACTGCAGATGGATCCCCCAAATGTCTTGGGGTCATGAACTGGCTGTGCCCCAACTCCCATAAACAGTTGCAGTGGTTCTTGGGGTTTGACAATTTTTACTAGCACTTTATCTGGAATTACAGTATAGTGGCTACCCCACTCACCACCCTTGTGTGAAATGGCCAGTTGCCTGGACTCCAGTAGTGGACACATCATTCTGAAAGCTGAAGGGGCAGTTCTCTGTGGCTCTGATGTTACAGGTGCCTCACGTCAAGCGGCAGTTTGTGGAGGTGGAGTACAATCACAGAGAGCCAAGGTCAACCAGAAGCTGCACTCCTCGTATTAAGCATGTAAGAATCAGGACCTTGAGATGGCCCCCTGGTGCATGACTGTGCGGGACCTCACCTTGGTTAGTACATCAGGTATTATGGTCAAATACAATTCACTTATCAATTTGGCGACAGGAGTCTTGCCATTTCAGTAGGTGTATAGATATCAACCCCCTTTACTCCAAGCCCTGAGTGCTTGGGTGTCCCTCCATGTAGGCTTATATCTGTTGCTCAAGGTGCACATGAGGCTAGGTATTATACATGACCCGTGCTATGCAACCAAAGCCATCCGCCATCGGGATCTCGCACCTAGCTACCATGTGGGTCAGAAGGTGTGGCTCTCCACCTGGGACCTACTGCTTTGGGTTAAGTTCTGGAAGGTGGCTCCACAATCCATGGGCCAATCCTCAGGGTCATAGGAGTTCTATCCCCCTTTTTTTTTTTCATCTTTGGGATGTCAGGGGCCTTCCAGGAAAGGGGGGGGGGGTTCTGTCACAATTATGGGAGAGTCTTCCCACACCACCCCACACCTTCCCATTCACACACCCCTTGATCCTATAACTGTGCTTCTAACTAATTCTAATGACAACATATGAGAAAGCTACAATATGATTTCCAAAACTGATTTGAACAGGACAGGACTTAACAGATCTGAGGTGCTCAGGAGACATGTTCCAGAGGTGAGGAGGGGAACCCACAGGAAATCCATCATCTGATGACCTGAGGAGTCTGGATTGACATTAAGTGCTATCAAATTCAGCATGTTTTTTGGTCTAAGATCAACTTTTTACTTTTGCAATACATCAATATAAATCGGCCTCTTCCCTGGTGCTGTGATCCTGGGACTCAATTGTCTGCTCTTCTGTCCAGTTCAGCTTTCTCCTTTCTTTTTGTTGTGTCCTTCATCATTTTTCCTGCAATCACAGTAATGACTGACAGCTGAGTATTCAGCTATCATGAAGAATTCAAATAGATTTAGTGACTCTGGGCTCAACAACATTGAGTCTTGAACTTTTTGCTCAAAAATATAGTATAAATAATCTATCTTAATTATCGCCTATGGGTTTCTAATCCCATGTTGTGGTGTCTGCGACCCCTGAGTCCCCTCTGTATTTTGATGTTTTACTTTGTTTTGGTGTGCACAGAGATTTTTCCGGGTGGACAGTAGGCATATTTTCTCCAATCAGTGGCAAAGGCAGAAATAAGAGAGTGAATAATGACGTGGAGTTGGTCTGCTTACTGTTGGATTAATTTGGGACATTAGCCTGCTTATTTAGCAATGCACTACATTGCTAGTTGTTGAGCTATAAACAGTTCTGAACATACTAACTCCAAGTACCAAAGCTAGCTGCTTGCTAAACACCTTGCTCAGGTCATGGTACTCAGCTGGGGATTGTAGAGTGCCAACCAAGGCAATCCAAGCACCGCAGGAGACACTAAGATGGGATAACCAAAAACTAGATCTGTTCTCAATGGTTGCCACAGATGATGAGGGAACACAGTGTTGTCCTCTTGGTCACCTTGGCAAGGATTCTCCCATCTAGGTCCCGGATCCTTGGGATCAGATAGAACCTTGCCTGCATGGTCAATGACTGCCTGGTCCATAAAACAGTGGTGAGCTCCAGAGTCAATCGGAAAGTTCAGGGGACATCAGTTCTTGGACCATAGCAGTTTTCTGGGGCGTGTCACATGAGTGGAAACTCAGCAGGTAGGGACTCCACTCACCAGCTCTCCTGCATGTGCTGGTGAGCTCAGTCTTGTCCAAACCAGATATGTGGCAGTGAAGTGGCCTGTTTGCCGACAGTACAGACAAATCCTTCTGGAAAGCTGTCACTGCCTCTCAGAAGGAGTTAACTGGGACCTCTCCAGTTGCATTGGCTAGGGGGCATCAGGGAGAGAGGACACCAGGAATTTGAATCGGCTGTGATTGTAGCTGGGGAAACAGAAAGCAAACAAGGAACCCCCTGAAGTGGCCTCACTTTCCCTCTCTCCACCTCTCCCCAAGACGGTTATTAAGGCAGACCGTAAGAAAAATGAAGGTCTCAAGGTCGGGAGTTTGAAAGTTGCAGAGTAGAGCACACAGGGCATCTTTGTTTGTAGAGGTGTATGTGAGGGTTGATATCTGGAGAAGAAAAGTCAGTTGTCTGTTGTAGTGACCCCGCTCCTCTTTTTCTTCTGCCACCGTAAGGAGGACGGATATATATGTAAATGAGGATGTGCCATGTGCGTAGGGTTTAAAAGCTCTGCCTTCCTTTGTTCAAGCTAGTTCTCTCCCATCTTCAAAGGTGTCCAAATTAAATGAGACTTGGACATTCTTTCTCTTTTGTTTAAATGTTTCTCAACCTGACCATTTAAATTTATGAAACATCTCAGAGGGTGGAAGCAGTTCATGGCCAGCACTATTATCTGTGTGGGTGGCGAACTGTTGACCACAGGTGGGGTCATTGTCAGGCAGTGGAACGAATACTTTGATCAACTCCTCAATCTCCTCAACATAACTAAGTGTGGGGTCTGAGTTAGGGCTCTGGGCCCCAGGCATGCCTGCCCTTTATCATCGGTTCTCTTCATATTTTTTTTATGGACAGAAGCATAGCAAGGGGCAAGAGGGAGTTCATTTAGGCCTTCAACATGTACTGAGGTGTTTGTAACCGAGTGTAAATTGACTGGAATGAAAATAAACACCTCCAAAGTCATGGTCCATTGCCCTCTTCAGGTTGTTAGAGAGGTCCTGCCTCAAGTGAAGGAGTTCTATCAGTTATATACATTTACAATCAAACCATGGCACTCAACCATAATTCGAACGAGAAGCCTGGCCGAACACCGATTTTGTCGAGTACCGAATTAATTTTCCCCATTTGAAATAATTAATTAAAAATAGAATTTGATTCATTCGTGAGTGTGACGTTTCTTCCCATTTGATAATCCTAACATTTTATATACATAAAATTAAACAGAAATAAAGTAACAATAACAAATTGTATGTAAATATTAATAAACAACTATTTCTTTCTTAAATGCCTCCACTGCTTTTGTGTCCAAACTTGCTGCTCTGCCGTGACGTACGGAGACCATGCAGCAAGTGGGCAGTCACTCGGGTATCAACGGGCTGAGTAAAGCTGAGTTTGAGCTCTGGGTTTTTGTTCAGCCACCGGGTCGGGAAAAATTCTAACTGTTCGACTTGTTTGAACTGTGAAACGTTCGGGTACTGAGGTTTGATTGTATATCTAATGTTTGTTTTGTTTGTTCATGAGCGAGTGAAAGATGGATTGAGAGATTGACAGACTCAGGGTCTATGCAGCCTCCACAGTTGGTGGTGCTGTGGTTGGTGTACTGGACTCTTGTGATGAAGACAGAACTTGAGTCGAAAGGTAACGCGGATACAATGCAGAAATGTGTTTCCTCCACGGGGTGGGTCGGTGCTCACTTTGAGATAGGATGAGAGGCTCAGTCACTCAGGAGGCGTTCAGAGTGCTCGCTTGATGCTCATTTGCATCAAGAGGAGTCAGCTGAGGTGGGTTGGCCATTTGTTTCCGATGTCCCCTGGACAATTTCCTAGGGAAGTGTTCCACTAGAAGAAGGCCCAGAGGAAAACCCAGGACACGTTGAAGAGACTACCTCTCTCAGCTTGCCTGGGAATGCCTGATAATCAACGTTACTCAAGGTTTCTTCCTTTTAAAGGAGAGTTTTTCTTTGCTGCTGGTGCTTGTTGGGGGTCTGGCCCAGGGTTTCTGTAAAGTACGTAGAAACAAGTTTAAATGTAACCAACTCAATAAATAAAGGTAAAACTGAACATAGAGTTGTCATTCAGAGTGGCGGTGTCTTTCCCCTTTATATTCTGTGATTATATGATGTGAAGTTCTCACCATAGACAATGGGAGTTTCCAAGGTGAAAGAGAGACCCACTACCGGTACCAGCATGTGGCCTCCTTCACTGCTCTCCGTACTCCATAGGATTTCTCCTTGTACAGGCTCATGTCACCAAACCATAGACCCTCTTTGTATTCCACTGTACAGGCATTTACCGTTTCCCTGACAGATCGATCGACCCACGTTTTTTGGTCTGGGAATGGTGTGATAGCGATGGTGAGGATGATCTGATCTGTCAGACTGGTTAATGGCTAATGAAACATGCAGCTACATCTGTAATGCTACTGTAAATGCACCAACCTCGGCTGAGCTCTGCTAAAGCATTTACCACTCCATGACAGGGAGTGCATCCTGCATTTTGAGTCCTAGATCACATTTTGTGATTAAGTAAGCAGTTACTTGTTCAAATGAAAATGTTGCATTTTGACACTCACAGATCTGTCCATCTGATCTTTACATAACTCTAAAAAATCTTGTTTATACTGTAAGTTGACCTTTTGATCTTTGGAGTGATGCTCCTTTAAATGCTGTCTTTGCTCTTCCTGATTGTTTTCTAAAGATGTGACCAGTGGATTTTTACTACTTTATGTCACTGACAGAAAATAAATGTATTGAAAGTTCTAAGAGAGCTATGGGCCAGATCTTGTCCCTGAAAGACAATGATGATACAAATGGTTTGTAATTATTCCGAATGTACCTCGTGAATATACTGCATGTCTTAAATGTTTTTATTGCTCTTTTAGTGTTTTATTTGAAGTTGTTTGACTTCCTTGAACAGCTGGATATAACAGGTGTGGTTGTCAGAATAATTGTTTTCATTCAAACCTTTTCATATATTTTTTCTCTACTATTGCCCTTGCTCTCAAATTGTTAATTTTCTCCTCCTTCTCCTGTCTTTATTTTCTTATTCTTTATATCTGATTTTTCTGGTCTTGTAGAATATGAATCTATCAGCATTTCTTCATAAGAAAACATTCATCAAGTCGCAGTTGTGTGTGCCAGTGTGCTGATGCTCTCATTATCCATGTGTCCACAGGTAACTTGTAGAATAAAGTGTGTCACTGGCAGCTGATAATCTAAATTTGTGGGGCACATTATAATGAGCCCAGCTCCAAAGAGACACCAAATCTGGAAGCTGTGCTGGAAACCTTACCACTTTGTGAGGACGTCAGTTCCTCCCGGATTTCATGGGGCTTTTTTGATATTTTTGCACCCTAAAATGCTTGATGTTGCTGATTTTCCCCCAAAAAATTGCGATGAAAATGAATGAAAATGTTATCAGCCTGTACAAAGACATGTTTTCTTATTTCACTACAATGACTGTGTCTGTATGTACATTAGCATTGCGTAATTTTGTTTTGTAGATATACAGAAATGGAAATAAATAAAAAATTGAAATGTAAAAAAGTTGAAATACTGTATTCTTGTAACTACTTGTTTTGTGTCTCTATAAGTCTGTACCTCTCTCTCTCTCTCCCTTTAGATACTGACAAATATATACACACACACATAAACACATTGCATTTCTCAATCACAGTTGTGTTAATTTGAAAATTGTTGTATTATGAAAATTGTACAAAATGAAGCCTGAAACAATTGCTGTAGAGCATGAGCATGAACCAGTGGAGGTGGCGCACCGCCCTGAATTCATGAGGATTGGTTGAATTTGCACTGATGATGCAAATCACAATACCACAGAAACCTGGAGGGTCTGATGTGCTCTTGTGTTCTACATGCTGCTAAGTGCTCATTAGTGTTTTGCTGCAGTTTACTTGCACAGATCTGCTGTCAATCAAAGATTGTAGATGTTTTCACCATGAACTTGATGACTATTGGTGACCTCAACAAATTATTCATGTCTACACCAAAACAATTCACCATAATTGGACAAGCAGAAGTTTCAGCCTTTGGTTTAATGCATTTTTTGGCAGCTATGATTCTATAAATATCCTCAAGATTAAAACAGAAATGGTCTGAAATATTTCATTTTTGACTGAATCCATATGAAATGTATCTGTTTCTATGTTCTAATCAAACAATACAAAAAAATACATGCATTGTGCTGGTAGTTGACATATTTGTTTCATGTTAAGGAGAAGGTTACATTATAAAATTTAATTATTGGTACCCAATCAGCAGCATTATGCACATAATACATATTAAATACACACATTTAGGAAGCAGGAGTAAGAACTTTTAAATTTTAAGAAATCAAAATATACACAGCAACAAAAACTACAATTTCTTTCCACTGCAGCATTTTAGTGGTCCCAGCTCATCATCCTGTGGGATTAGCCCCAGCAGAGTAACAAGATGAATTGTCAGTCAGCAAAATTAGTAAGTTGATAACCTCAATCAAACTGTCACAATGCTTATTATTGTCTACCTCTGACAGTATGAGACTCTGAAGCATCATGGAAATGCAGACGGGGCAACACTTTTTCTTTTTCTTTTATCTTCTTTATCTACTTTTTTTTATCTACCCATCTTACAACTTTATGAAACTCCTTCCCGTTTCTTAGCTGACCCTGATCCAATCTTAGGGCATCGTAGTAGAACAATACTGCCCTCTTTTGGTCAGTGTGAATGCAACAGGCAATGTCTGAAACGGACGTGCGGTGGAAGTTGATTCATTGATTTCGTTGTGAAATGCATAAAAAGTAAATAATCCAGGTGTATGTGGTTTTGAATGGTCGCCTTTCACAATGCAGAAATTATAGTCTATAATTTTCAAAAAATAGTTTATTTTTCCTGATTGAGAAATAGTTTCCACTGCATATTTATCATTATTTTAATATTGTGTTGCACATGTGTGTCAAACATTACAGGACACCAAACACAAATATTTAATAATTTCTGTAGAAATTAATATATTCAATCAATCAATCAATCTTTATTTATATAACGTCTTATACAATCAAAAATAGTTTCAAGGCCTTTCCAGGATCCCAGGGCCTAACCCCAGACAAGCAACAGTGGCAAGGAAAAACTCCCCTTTAACAGGAAGAAACCTTGAGCAGGACCAGGCTCATGTAGGGGGATCCTCCTGATGATGGACAGATGGGTAAATTATTATTAAATTAATATTAATTTACAAACAAGATAAAATGATATAAATCAAATCAACTTGACTAGGGTTTTAACATTTATTTAAAAAAAATCGGAATTAATAAATCTACCTTCATAAACATACCTGCATAATAAACTTAAATTACATAAGAATTGCAGTTTCATTCAAATATAAAGAGTTAATTTAGATATTAAAGGGCTGTAATCAGCATTAATAATCTTGCCGTTTGTGATGCTGATCCCTTCACTTAATTAGTCTTCCAAGTGCAATTACATCATGGCGACGATTGAACAAAAACACACCTCTGAAGTTGTTCTTCATAATATTCACTCAGTTAAAGGCTTACCAAGAGCTTTGGTTTTCACTATGCCTTGGTGTCCTGAGGGAATTTCTTTTAACATTCGTTGGGGTACAATGATTCTGGTTCCCCATAGGACACAACTTTGCTCGGTGCTTAAGTCATTTCTTTTGGTGAAAAACACTGTTAAACGTTCCTCTACTTGACTTGGCCAGCCCTCCATAACATGCCTGTAGACCCGAGCGAGCTCACTGTGAGTGCCTGTCATCTGGGCAACTTGTGTAGCGTTGAGCGGTGCCTCTTGCAGAGGCTCCGCCAACAGTGAGTGAACTGTTGCTGATGCTGCTGCAGTTGATGTGTTGCTGGTTTCAGGTAAAGGGCAACGGGGGGGTCCATCAGCGTTACTGTGTTCTCCTGACTTCCGGTAGACAATGGCTGACAATATAATTGCCCGTCGTTGAATGCGTGTAGGTAGACACTTGTGCTCACCAAAAAGTGTCAAGAGGGGGCGATGGTCAGTCACTAAGGTAAAGGGTCTACCCCATAAATACTGGGGACATTTCTTAACACCATAAATCAGTCCAAGAGCTTCCTTATCTATTTGAGAATATTTTTTCTCTGCTGGAGACAATGTGCGGGAAACATAAGCGATTGGCCCCTCCCCTCCGTTGGGCATGGTGTGCTGAATCACTGCTCCATACGCAGAAGCATCCCAGGCCAGGGTGAGTGTGGCAAAGTGGGGTCACAGTGTGCTAAATCCTGCTCACTCGTCAGGTTTTTACACTTCATGAAAGCAGGCCGTTCTGCCTCAGTCCATCTCCACCTCACATTTTCTTTGAGCAGTTTGTACAGCGGTGCCCAAACTGTGCTTCTTTGTGGCACTAATCTTCCATAATAGTTAAAAAGTCCCAAAAAAGCCTGGAGCTCTTTATTGTTGGTTGGAGCAGGAGCCTCGTGAATGGCTCCCACCTTATCCTCAGCAGGATGAATGTCACGCTCATCCAGTACGTGGCCCAGTTTTTCCAAACTCACACTTTGAGCATGACTCGCAGTCCATGTTCCTTCAAGCGTTGGAGGACTCTTTGAAGGTTGAAGAGGTGATCTTCCTCCGAGCGTCCCATCATCAGGTCGTCCAGGAAAACTACCACCACTAAGTCCTTCATGATGTTTTCCATTACCCTCTGGAAGATGGAAGGGGCAGAGCTGATACCAAAAGGAAGTCTATTATACACAAGCAGTCCTCTGTGGGTGTTAACGGTTGTGTATTTCCTTGAGCCATCATCTAGCAAAAGTTGCTAATAAGCTGCTGCTAAGTCAATCTTAGAGAAGATCTTACCCCCACTAAGGGTTGTGTGGTAAATGTTCTTCTGGTGGTTGAGAGGTGCTAATGAGAAAGGAATCTTCGTAGACACCGACTTGGATATCAGAGATGTTTATTGGAGAGAACAGTCAGGTATCAATCGGACTGCTATCCTGTAGGTATAAGGAATGGTATTCAAATACAGATGTTAGAAACAGCAGTACAGCAGCTGAGGCCTGCAGAGAACTGATACACATCTTCAGACACTACAGCTGCTAAAAGCTCCTCTAAACGTGGTCAGGGGTAACTGTCTGTTTCAAGTGCCTGCTTAACTGACACCTTGTAATCGCCACACAGGCGGAGTGAAATATCCTTTTTTTCCACTGGGACTACTGGTGCTGGCCACTCCCTTTGCTTAACTGGAGATACGTATGTTAGCTTCCTCCAGCCTTTTGAGCTCTTTTTCAACTCTCTCCTGCAGTGCAAATGGGAGGGGCCTGTGTTTGACTATTATTGAGGCTTTAATGTCTTTGAGTGTCCCTAGCTCATTATTAAACACCTCAATATTTACTGAGCATCTCCTGAAGTGAGCTACACTTGGGTTCATTTAGATACTTGATCTCTGCCCAGTTCATCTTAATTTGTTCAATCTCAACCACATAGCATGGCTCCATGTCCTTTGGCAACAATAAGTGCAAAACAGCTGACTGGTCCTGATAACCCACTGTCGCTGTAATCTGCCCTAAAACAGGTATGTGACCTCACGATGTTTCTTAGTTTATTCAGTCCACTCGGGGTTCAAAGTGCAATGCGCATGCGCGCTACAATAACTCTCCCATAGAAATGGATAACACAGATCCAACAGGCAAAATAAACAGTTTCTATACAATCTATGTGGTTGTTAATCAATACACCACACTGACTTTTATTAAAATATATATCATGATAAACCCACAAATTTAATCCTCTAATTGATTATTTTGACCTTTTGATTTGAAATTATATTATCAATAATAAACCACTGCAGCCACAAAAATAGATTTAATGTCAATAATGTTCAATGATTAACAAAAACACCTTTAAAAGTTCCATCAAGTGAACATGACAGTGATTTAGATCCACTAACAGTAAAACCCTCTTGGGAACTGTACTCTACAACCTCTGCGTACTGATTCTTTCTGTGGCTCGAAAGCGCCGTCCGTAATCAGTGGTGGTGGACAGCAGGTTTTTGCTGCAGGATAAAAAAGTATATGTGTACATATAGATAAAAAACATCTATCACAACATTGAAGTTGCTGTGGATTTTAAAGAACATGGGTGTTAAAGGTTTAGTAAATAATAAAAGTTAGTGACTGACAGCTGTGATCATTATTGGGAAGAAGTGCTTCACAATCGTGTTACACAGATAACAGCGTGTTATCTAAACAGCGTTTACATTTTGCTTACCTGTACAGGTTGGAAGTCTCGGAGACCATTGGCTATTTTGGTCACATGTGACGACGCTGTCCCCTTCCATCTTATACCCAGTCCTGCAGCGGAAGGTCACCGTAGATTGGTATCTATAGGGATAACGGGAACCAGAGGCCCTCTCGCTGTTGGCAATGCTTGGTTCGACACACTCAACCACTGAGCAAAGACATTGAAACAGAAAAGAACTGGCTTGTTTGAGTATTTGATTAAACCCTGTCAGGAGTTACACAGATATTACCAACCTTTACACACAGGTAACCTGCCGTCCCATCCTTTATCTCCACAGGTGATTTCAGCTTTACCCACCATGAAATAACTGCATCAGAAAACAGACATTACACATTCTTACCCAAGATTAACATATTTAAAGCTAAT
This sequence comes from Lagocephalus sceleratus, assembly GCA_911728415.1. Lineage (NCBI taxonomy): Eukaryota > Metazoa > Chordata > Actinopteri > Tetraodontiformes > Tetraodontidae > Lagocephalus > Lagocephalus sceleratus. The sequence goes on from CAJVRN010000141.1 coordinate 1,275,413, forward strand.
TCTATTAATTTTCTCCTACTAACCCAGGTTTGCAAGAAGCCACGAGTTTATCACCAAAATACATTCCTGTAGGATAATCTACTTCTCCATTTTCCAACGTTCCAATATCGCCACAGGGTGTCCCTGGAAAAAGGAAAATTGTGGTAGATTTTATCTATAAGCATATATGATAAATAAGATGTGAATCTTTCACTACAACTCGTGTTAGTAGAACAGCAGATGGGACATGAGCTGTAACACAACGGGGTTATAAAGACAACGAGGCGGCTGAATTCAGATTTCGAATATTTACGGTTGCATCTGAGCGTGGGCGCGCTCCAGGTCCCAGCGGTGCACGTCACCTGCCCGCTCCCTCCTCCAGAGGAGTGCCCCACGCTGCAGCCGAAGGTGGCCTTGGACCCGTCCCGGAAGCTAGTCTTAAGAATATAGTTGTCGCTCAAAACCATGTTGGGTCCCGGCAGGGGCGGCGAACAGTCCTGGGCTACGACGGCGGAGGGCGAGAGCACGTTAACGCTCTTGTTTGGAGGCACCGCTTGGTGTCACGTGCCCACATGTCACTTACCCTGTGACTTTAGGACGAGTCCAAGACCGATTACAATAATGAAGGGGGTGGTCTGCATGATGGGATCTAGAAGGTTTAGACGAAGGTCAAAAACGAAAGTGAAAGTAGCCGGACCAAGGTATTAGAAGGACGTTTATAACGTGAACAGAGCATGAACAGAACATGCTTCTCTGATCAGCTCCAATTGAGACACCAATTCATATTCGTACTTTTTGGTTTCATACTTCGTTTTTCCAAATCTCGGGATGGCACCAGAACCTGACTTAAACTAAAAGCAAACTACTTTATCAGCTCAATCAGCTTCAATGAACCTTTCACAAAACGATCCGAACAAGTCCAGGGAAGACATGCGTCTTTCGTCGGTCTGATATTCACCAAGAAAAAACAAGAAAAGGACGCAAAACGAACCAAACATGCGCCATGAGCCAAATCCGCGACTCGCGTGCGCATTCGTTAAAGTAAAACCAGTCAAAAACATGATCCAATGGGCTTGGACAGTAACCCTACATGTTGGTTGAAAAGCCTCCAAGGTGAATAAAAAGAGAATTTTAAAGCTCCGCCGGCCCGGGACTGACCTGGGGTCTGTTTGAGGGCGTCCGGCCTCTGTCGGGGCGGTGCTCCGGGAGCTTCTGGTTCCGTGGACCTGGTCTGCGAGGGGAACCCGCACCCTGGTGGGCCCCGCAAGAGTGGGCGGGTGGGCGGGGTCGGGGGCGTGGCCTTCCCGCTCATCCCCGACCCGGTCACGCCCCCGACCCCGAACATTTACACTAGGGGTCTCCAGGTCCTCCCCACAGGGTCCGTGAGGCTGCAGGTTCTGGTCCCACCAGTCCAGCTCACCCAGTTTGACCAGTCAGCTGTTGAAGACTCAGATGAGTTGATGAAGTGAGTCCAGTCTGGTGCTGCTGCTGCTGGGTTGGACCAGAACCTGCAGCCTCACGGACCTCTGGGGGGGACCTGGAGACCTCTGGGGGGACCTGGAGACCTCTGGGGGGGACCTGGAGACCCCTGGGGGGGACCTGGAGACCTCTGGGGGGGACCTGGAGACCTCTGGGGGGACCTGGAGACCCCTGGTCTGCACAAAAAGTCTGTGTTCATTCTAAACAAGAGTTGAGAACACAGCAGCGTCAGAACTGAGAGTGGACCGTCAAAAACACTAGTCAGAATGTTTTGAGTAAAACAAATAAATGAATAGAAGAATTTACGGTTTTGGAGCACAAAATAGAATAGCTACTCAACAACGTTTACCACTGTTTAATGATTCACTGATTTTTTAAAATTCATTGATGTTTTCTGGTAAAACGGCATGTTAATCATAATTTTTCTTTTTAAAGCTAGTTTAGTATTTTTATTGATCACATGTGTGGTGGCACTAGGGTTTTAGTCATCTGTATGACGCTTTACTTTAAGGCTTATTTGAAGCTACTTTCAGCATGTCCACAGTTAACAGCAAAATGAGAAAAGAGCAATTGTTCATCCACCGTAAGTAGGATGATATTCGATTGAGAAGTTTCATTCTTACCTTCAGTGATGACCACTTTAACTGAAGTCATGATATCAGCATGTATTTTATCAATTTCCACCCAGTACATACCAGTATCCTCCCACCGTAGACCTGTCACTCTCACAAAAGCCCACCTTCTCCCTGAATCTACTATATTAGCTCTGTGTTTCTTTCCTCTATTAAGATCATCTGAGTCCACCAGAACTTCACGTGTAAGTCTGGACTCTCCAACACCAGTACTTTTTACTGTAGAGGAAACGGCTTGTATCATAATGGCAGAAAATAACAACCTCCCCTTCGATGTTGATCGCACCAAAGCTGAAAACTTTCTGAAAAAGGACGATCAAAAAGATCTGAATCAATGCAATATTTACATTCCGTTCAACATACGTTTCGCCTGTGTGTAGTAGGTACAGTGCATTTTTGCAATACAAGTTACATGCATTTGTTTGAGTATGGAAGTAAATAAAAGAAATTGAATTCATGTTGAATTCAGATTACCTAAAAAAACTTCTGTGAAATTCTGACACATAAGATTCTGACACATAAGAAAATAATAATAAAGCTAATAATAATAATAATTCTGACACGTAAGACACACACACAGGAATCTGATTCCTTTCCATTCAACGTTATTCAATGTTTTGTAGCAACTTGCAAAATGCAACATTTTAATTTTGCCTCCATCCCACACCTTATCTATTCTATCTAAGACATTAAATGTAACAATGATCCATTGTAGGCAAATTTTAAAGACAACGGTAACACTTTTGTGGGGCTGAGCATTTGAGAAGCTTCATTTAACAAAGGAAACAAAAGAAGATGTCATACCTGGGAATCTGTGTTTATTTAATCATTTTGTAATCAACAGATTGCTAAATAAGACAGTACAAAATTATCCATAATTTAATCATAAAAATGAAAATAAAAATATTTTTAAACAGATAAATGGGTAACATGGTTGTGTTGTGTGGTACTCGCAGAAGAAAACGTATCCCCAATATTCTTGCCTGACCTCCTCTGCCATTCTTCCCAATGTTTCCCTCTTTCTCATCAATGCAGCAGCCTTTGGAGCAGCTCACCTCTATTCAATCCCCACCTGGGCTTCTGCTGTTTTATTTTCTAAGCCTTTCTGAATGCAGCCTTCAATGGCCTTCTGCCCATTGCTCCCCTGCTCACCAGCTTTTTCTGGTTGGATAAGTCCCATGGATTTGAACTCATGTAAACATAACTTATTTTATCAATTCATCAAATTCAATATTCAGGTATTTGCATTAATAAGGACCAGTCTCTTTTGTGTCTATGTTTTCTTTTTATTAGCTGCTGGTCTCACGAGCCTGTAACAAATAAAATAGACAAATACATTTTTGTGCCAACTTATTGGTCCAAAATTACTGCCATCATAATCTTACCTCAGCTGTAAATTGGCTTTTTGCTCAGGTGTTGAAGACAAATGTAGTGTGTGTGAAAAACCCCTTAATTTATTACAATCAGCTCAAATTTGTTCTTTTAAGTTATTTGATATCATAAAATGGGTGGGGCATTATGCCAGCTGTTCTGAACATAAGCATATAGCTGTTAGCAGTGAGTATGCAGTTAGTGTTGCTATTTGCTTTCTGTTCTGGGGGAGCAAAATCCTGAACTATCCTGCAGAACCACTAACTTGATGCTTTTGATGCATCACCTTCTACACCTTAAAATATGGGTGTGGGGCGCTCCCTTGCTCCCATGCTACTTTCTCTAATTTAGCCAAACTCACGTTTCTTTTCTAATGATACTTCAATATCTGGTCTGTCCCATGGCCCCACCTCCAAATGACCTTACAGCTTCTTTCTTCTGACCAACGGGTCTGTACTTTTCTGCAATGATTTTTAAAACAGTCAGTCCCATTGTGCTTGTTAACAGCACAGTTTTTCCTGTCCATGAAATCCAGCCTAAATTGAATGGTTAAATGCAACATTATCTATCCAAAACAAGAAAAACAAACTGGAAGATCTAGAAAATATACACACCACAACAGCAGCAGCATTAGAGCTCGAACTCATTTCTGTTCACAGTGACTCTGTAATTAAAACAGCATAAATAGTTGAGAATTAAAAACAATGACTGGCTAAACCAGGGTGTCAAACTCATGCTGGTCTGGGGGCAGCATACAGCTTAATCTGATCACAATGGGGCCAGATCAAAAAACTCATAGCGAAATTACATAGAACTAACAATAAATCCACTTTATTTATTAGTATTAGTGCAAAAAAAAAAAAAAAAAAAAAAAAATATATATATATATATATATATATATATATATATATATATATATATATATATATATATATATGCTGACCTGAGAGAGAATCATCAAGTCCTGGGGGAACTCAACTACCTCCCTGCCAAGGCTGACAGACAAAGTACCAGACCAATGTCTACTGGAGGACATGAACACGGTGCTGTCAACCATCCCCACCCTACATCACTGAGACCAATCAGCTGATGTATGCAGCAGCAACAGTAGTCTTACAGATGCTTGGCTATAAGATGAAGAGCATGAATAGCCATAAGGAGCAAATGGCCCCATGGAGAAGGCTAGAGGTGAAAATCATGGCAACATGGAGAGAAGTCAGCCTCCTAACAGAGCTGAGTAGAGGCATGAACCCAAGGACAGAGCTGCCCAAGAAGTATATCAAGCTGTCCATACCTGAGGCACTGGAGACTGCTAAGCAAAGGCTCACAGCCCTGGGTACCCGACTAAAGAGGTACACAAGAGGTAGAGGAAAGGAGAATAATGAGGAGGAGAAGGAGAATATTCTCCGGGTTGGTGGAGAATAATGATGTCCACCAACCCGGCAAAGGTCTACTCTCAGTGGCAGGGCAATATGATGACAACAGACCCCCCCAGGGCTGAGACCAAACAATACTGGAAGAGTATCTGGGAGAAAGAAGCAACACACAACACTACTGCCCAATGGCTGAAAGACCTACAGACCGAGCACAGCCAACTCCCAGAACAAGACCCCGTAGTCATCACCTTAGCAGACACCCAACAACGAGTGTCCAAAATGAAGAGCTGGACAGCACCAGGGCCTGAAAAGATAAGCACCAGAGCAATAGAGGGCAGGGTCTACCACACCAGGCAAGACCCCAGGTGCAGGTTGTGTGGAGATGCCCCTGAGACAGTCCAGCACATCACAGCAGGGTGCAAGATGTTGGCAGGCAAGGCATACATGGAGCGGCATAACCAGGTGGCTGGCATAGCGTACAGGAACATCTACACTAAGTATAGACTGGAGGTCCCAGGGTCCAGGTGGGAGACCCCCTGAAAGGGGTGGAGAACAAGCAGGCCAAGATCCTGTGGGACTTCCAGATCCAGACTGACAAGATGGTGGTGGATAAACACCACAAGACAGTTGTGGTAATAGATGTAGCAATCCCAAGTGATAACAACATCAGGAAGAAGGAACGCGAGAAGCTGGAGAAGTACCAAGGGCTGAAGGAGGAGATAGAGAGAATGTGGGGGGTGAAGGGAACAGTGGTCCCAGTAGTGATAGGAACACTAGCGGCAGTAACACCCAAGCTGAGTAGCTGGCTCCAACAGATACCAGGAACCACATCAGAGATATCTGTCCAGAAGAGCGCAGTCCTAGGAACAACTAAGATCCTGCGCAGGACCCTCAGACTCCCAGGCCTCTGGTAGAGGACCCGAGTCTGAAGGAAGGAGGCACCGCCCAGGAGGGTGGGGAAGAGATATTTTTTATATAAAATGAATGTCCTTTCACAAAACAAACAGCCCAAGACTTTTTAAGAAAAGCACGTGCAATTTCAACACCATTACTCAGTTTAACCACGACATTCCTGCCACCTGCTGTTCGGCTGCAGTATTGCAGCATGTTGTCTGTGCTGACGAAAACACGTCCTAGCAGATAATAGAGGCATTGCGGACCTTAAAGAAAATGTAGTTCATGATTTTTATGATTTTTTTTCCATGTTTTTGGTCATACTGAGAGAGAAACAATTTATCCCTCAGGCCAGACTGGACTCCCTGGGGCCCCTTTGACAGCCCTGATCTAAAACTCTACAACATATGAAGGCTGAGTTAGGGGACTGAATAGATGTGCATTGTCATATGTGTGCATGGATCAACCTACTACCTGGTTTACAGCCAGCCAGCTCCACTCCTCACTGAAGTCTTGGCCCACAAGGAACAGCAAAGTATATGTGGCCACATTGCAGGTATTTGTGTAGCAGACACACGTGGTGCGATGGTCCTGCAGGACCAGGGGTGTCCTCTGCAGCACTGGACTGCTTCTCCGCCCTCCTCCCTACAGAATCCACACCCAGGGTAGACTGCTGCGCTGACTGCTGGGTGGGACGGCCAGCCATATAGACGTTACTGGTTTGTGACTTGAAGTCAGAAAATACTCAATATGTGATGTAAAAGTTTGTGATAACAGAAAATGGGACAACCAGGGAGGGTTGAGCAGAGTTGAGTCAGACCCACATATGTTAGACCTGTGATGAGCTGGAGCTGGGGTAGACTGAAACAACTGTGATGGCCTCACCGCAATTTACCACAGCCCCCAGTCACACAGAGTTAGTGGGGAGGACTGGACTGGAGAGAGGATGAATGGACTGGTCATACTGGGACAGAGAAGATGAATAGACTGGTCATACTGGGACAGAGAGGATGAATGGACTGGTCATACTGGGACAGAGAGGATAAAGTATCAATGGATCCATGTATTCACCATCATTCTTCATCAGTTCCAGTAAATGATCAGATGAAGAACAGAAGATGATGCAACTGTTTATTTGTAGCTGTCAATCAAACAAATGATCAGCTTCAAAATCACCATGGAAACAACAGAAGACAAGTTTGATGTTTCACATGTAGAAGACGTCAAACTGATGCTGCTGAAGATGATGATGATGATGAAGATGGTGATGATGAAGGTAGAGGACTTGTTTTAACGGTGTTGTCCTCTGTAGTCATGACAACACCACTGTTGGATCACATGATCAGGAGAGAGAAGTTTGGAAGACAATCACATGTTCATGTTAGAGTTCAGGAAAGAGAGGAGGAGAAACTGAAACATAAACCTGATGAATGTGTCGAACCTTTGAAATGATGATCCAATGTCAGTGACGTGTTTCTAGAAGCTTCTTGTGTGATGAATTAAAACTTAATGAAGTGTAAAACAGAAGCAGGTGGACGTGGACAAACATCAAGACTAAGAGGGTTACAGGTATCGCCGCCTTCGGAGCTGCATGACAACATCTGACCCGCTGACCTGTTGTATAGTGTATTTTTGTATCTTTGTGTGTGTTTCTGTGTTCTGTGCCTCTCCTCTCCTCTCCTCTCCTCCCCTCTCGTCTCCCTCTTCTTCCTCTCCTCTCCTCTCTCTCTCTCTACCATCTGTCCATCATCAGGAGGGTCCCCCTACATGAGCCTGGTCCTGCTCAAGGTTTCTTCCTGTTAAAGGGGAGTTTTTCCTTGCCACTGTTGCTTGTCTGGGGTTAGGTCCTGGGATCCTGGAAAGGCCTTGAAACTATTTTGATTGTATAAGACACTATAGAAATAAAGATTGATTGATTGATTGATTGATTGATTGATTGATTGATTGATTGATTGATTGATTGATTGAAGAGGAACAGTTTGAAGTCAACAAGTAGTTTTGTGGATGTTGATCCTGAACTGAGCCTCAAACATGTTGATGAGTTCTTGTCTTTGACTCAGGAGATCTTCTGGTTTAAAGAGTGTGTGTGTCAAAGAATTCAACATTCTACAGGTGAAAAGACAAAACAAGCTTGTGGACAAACGTGTCCACTGAAAACGGTCTCACGTGTCCCTCTTCTACTGTGGCTGCTGACTAACAGCAAATAGATGTGAAAGACAGTTTGATAGCTCATGATTGAGACTCACCTCTCCTCCTCCTCACCCCCTCCTCCTCTCCTCTCCAGATTCATGAACTGGGTGATCATTTCTGGCCTCATCAACAGGCTGAAGATCACTGGCTTCAGCCTCATCTGCACAAGAGAGACAAACCTTCAGCACCAATATGGTCCACAATACTCTGAAGAAATGATGATCCAATGTCACTAACGTGTTTCTAGAAGCTTCTTGTGTGATGAACTAAAACTTAATGAAGTGTAAAACAGAAGCAGGTGGATGTGGACAAAAATCAAGAGTAAGAGGAACAGTTTGAAGTCAACAAGTAGTTTTGTGGATGTTTGATGGGACTCACCCATCTCCTCTCCAGATTCATGAACTGGGTGATCATTTCTGGCCTCATCAACAGGCTGAAGATCACTGGCTTCAGCCTCATCTGCACAAGAGGGTCAAAGGTGATATTCTGTTCATCCTGGGACATTTGAATGACTTTGAATTCTTCTAGAATGCAGATTAAAGTCAGAGTCAGCTTTACTTACCCAGTGTCAGACTTGAGGTCTGACAGACAGCACTCAGCAAGAGTAAGAAGATGACCAGCTTCATGGTTCTGCAGGACAGGAAGCAGACAGACAGCTGAAGCAGTTGACTGATTAACGTCACATTATCTGAGTCTTTACTGACATCAAGAAGGAACCAAGTCAGCTGATCCATTCTAAAGTCACAGCTCCCCTTCCTGTCCCTGTGATCAGTATTCATCAGAACATCTCCCTCCAGGCCTCCACAGAGGGAAACAGCACTCACTGATGTCCAGTGTGTCCACTCACCTTCAGGAGCTGCTCTCACGTCTCACATCTCATGTTTCCACCTGCCTTTTATACACTCCTCTATCGTCCTGTGTGTGTGTGTGTGGGTGTGTGAGTCAATAAAGTTGAGTTCCTCTTGCTCAAACATGATCACTGGTCCAAAATAAGCATCATCATGATGATGAAGATGTGATGTTCAGCACAGTGAAGGAGTCTTGAAAGTCCTGAACAAATTGCCATCATCAGTCACCTTTATGAAAATGCTGTTTGCTCTCACTCTTGTTGTGTGTCCTCACGCTCAGAATTGAGCGTACAGAGTTTTTAGGGTGTCCAAACAGGACTTAGCTGAAGACTGCTGACAGCTGTTTTCCACCAGCACCTGTCTGGAGCTTGAGAAGGTGTCTTTGTTTGTCTTCAGGAAGTTCTTCCAGAGATCAGCTCCCAGGCTGAGGTTTGGGCCTGCCTGCTCACCATGTCTGTTATGGGAACACTTCACAAGTGGAAGCTGGAATGATCTTTTTCATTTTCATCTGTACATTTTGTAAACAACAGAAGAGGAAAGGGCCCTCAGCTAAAGCTTGGACCCCTGCATAGTTAGTCCCCAGGAGCGCCTCCCAGCAAGTACCACAGCTTGGCAACTGTTTTTGTAGCAGCCAAGAGCCTTTCCCTTCTGCTTTGAGGGATTTTCAGCCATTCTTCCTCCCAGAAGGGAGAGAGAAAGTCTTCCTCTCCCTGATTCCTGGGGCCACTTGCCCCCATTGGTCTCTTGAGGTCTATCCTTGGATTTTATTCATGTTCATTTGTGGAAATGTAACGTGTTTGATTTGCTACGTAGTGAAGGTGAATCTAAAAGCAGGAGTGGAGCTAACGTCTCATCTGCTTTACACGTGGAAGGTAACGATGATATTGACCAAAATATTGAAAAAGAGGGTTTTATCTTTAACTCTGTATGTAAAGAGTGTTCTATGTGGTGAACTTAAAACATGTGACGTTGTGTATGTTGTGTTTTCTTGGACTGTTCCAACTTCTGCAGGTTTAATGAATATGATCACAGAGGTGATGAGGATGGACAGACATTTACCAAGAACCTCAAGTTTTTAATTATGGCAGTAAAAGTGTTTAATAAGTAAATATTCTAATGGATTGACAGTTTTTTTGTGTGTTTTTTGCCTTAAGGGGTGGCATGTTTAATTAAACTGTGGGAAAGACATTAACATCTTCATTTGTTCTTCTTGTGATTAGTTTATAATTCATTAAATGTTGTGGGATCAGGATAAATGTGACTTTGTCATGTGTCCTGTTTCATTGAGGATCAGAATAACACAGATCATCAGAGGTGCTTCAGTCACCTTGTTCTCTATTTCTGATCGTAATGGGAAATTAAATCCTGTTTTAGTCATAATTTCTCTTTTTGGACAAACACAAAAAGTAATTGAGTAATTTATGAACCATATTTTAAGGAAATTGTCATTCCAGTTCATGAAACTAATGGGGGGGGTAACTTTGACTGTTTTTCCTTGTTCTGAGAATTTAAACCTCTGCAACCAAAAGGTGGTCTTGATGTTGATGTGAAGGTACTACAGAAAAAAAGCTCTTCCTGAAATCAGTAGGACTGTTTTAGTCATGAAGTAGAAACGTGTGGATACAGAGAAAAAGAGAGCTGAAACAGGAAACAAAAGTGGACAAACTATGATTGTCAAAACATCTGAGAGGACTCAGGTCTCAAACTTCAAGTACCCTGGGTGTCCTGCTGAATGAGGACCTCATGTGGAGCTGTGACACCTCCAGTGTGGTCAGGAAGGCCCACCAGTACCTCTGCAGGGGAACGTTTTGGTCACTTCAGCCCTGAGGAGCTCCTGCAGCTGTGTGGTGGAGAGCATCCTCAGCATCTGCAGCAGAGACAAAGGCTTTGCTGAGGGTGAAGAAGGCTGCACAAAAGGTCCTGGTTCTTCCTCTCTGTCTGCCCATTGGTCTGTGGAAGAAACCTGATGACAAACTGGCCGTTGACCCCAGCAGCTCAGCAGCAGCCCAGCAGCCTCCCATCCAGGCCGACAGTATGTTGGTATAACTAAGAGAGAATGAGTTATGCGATGCTCTTATCAAGAAGAGCCAGCAGCGCATGCACTTCCTGTAGCTAGAAGTGCATGCGCTGCTGAAAGAGGGTGTGAGGACAGTGGACAAAATCATCAGTACTCTACTATCTCCCATCCAGGCCTGTGTTATGTTGGTATCACTCAGAGAATTAAAGACTCACATCTCTGAGCATCAAAGCAGCATTACAAACCAAGATGAAAAGTCTTCTGTAGCAAGACATTTCTACAGTGTTGGACAGGGTGGTGGGCCGTCCAGGCCAGCAAGGCCTCTTCTGCTGGACTAACATGACCAGAAATCATGATCACAATTATGAGTTCATTTGATTTTTAATAGTTTAGTTTCCCTAAATATATAAAAGTATCCTTAATATTCTCTTTGTGTGACGTCTAATTTAAGTTTTTTATGATGGTGCTTAAAGGGTGATGATCTGTCTCTACTTTAAATGTGGGCTGGCCTTAGTTGTAGTTGTGGTATTTTTATGGGCCATGAACCAATGTGAGAAACTCTTTATATGAGCATGTCTAAACTCTGTCTCTGTCATGGGTCTGGATGCGTTGACCGCTGGTTTCCATCTGCTGGGGGAAGCACCAGTCCTATTCCATCCTTGGAAGCATCTGTTGACACTTCATCTTCTTGGCTGGATCAAAGAATGTCAGCACAGGTGATGTTGTGAGTGCATTTTTGAGTGGGTCCCATTCTTGCTCATGCTTCATGCTCATACAAAAAAAACACCTTCATTTAACACACCTCCCGTCATCGAGCACATGAAACAATGGTTTTATCTCGGGACCATTCCTTTGACATTTCTGCTGAATCACTCGTGACTATAAAGGATCAAGTTTACCAAAGTTCTGGACAACAGCCCGACCACGCACGTCTGGCTGAAGGTCGGCTCTTCTGTTGGTAAATGTCCACCGCTGTCAGGACGGTCCAGAACAGAGGACATGTCCACACATTGTTTATTTATTTATTTATGGCAGTCCATTTAAACTTGTTTTCTTTGTGCAGGAGGTCGTGGACACAAGTTCAATGTTGGACAGTCTTTTCAGAAATCTTAAATCTCCACAAGATTTGTGACTTGGTATTGAATCAAATCCTTCAGGAACAACAGAGGAGATGAGAGGATGCTCCTTTTACTGACACTCAGCATGCATGTTCTGAAGCTTTTGGTCTTCTGACCGTTGTAATCCTTTAACTTTAGGCTCTTTATGTGTATTTTTGTCTTTCATTGTTTCAGTCTCAGATGTGCTGATCAGATCAGGTTTGCTTTAGGACCAGTTTACAGTTTCAATGTCGTGGCTGCTCCGTTTATGAACATCTTTCTTGACCATTTTTCTTCTGTTTATTTCTTTGTTGCATTGTCAGAATCCACCATGCCAACAAAACTGCTCTCTTAAATCAGGATCCTGGATGGACGGCCATCAATCAGTCAATCAATCAATCAATCAATCAATCTTTGTTTATATAGCGTCTTATATAATCAAAATAGTTTCAAGGCCTTTCCAGGATCCCAGGGCCTAACCCCAAACAAGCACCAGTGGCGAGGAAAAACTCCCCTTTAACAGGAAGAAACCTTGAGCAGGACCAGGCTCATGTAGGGGGACCCTCCTGATGATGGACAGATGGGGAGAGAGAGAGGAGGAGAGGAGAGGAGAGGAGAGGAGAGGCACAGAACACAGAAACACACACAAAGATACAAAAATATACTATACAACATGTCAGTGGGTCAGAGGTCATCATGCAGCTCCGAAGGTGGCGATACCTGTAAATAAATAAATAGAGGGGGGGGGGGGCAGAAAAACTACACAGGAATCTGCATAACTAGTCTGCTTGATGAGGAGGAGGAAAGGAGAGGAGAGGAGAGGAAACCATCACCAGTGTGGTGACAGAGGCCTGTCAGGTGATCCTGTTTCTGGACCCTCAGCCTCGGCCTATAGCAGCATAACTACTATCTTAACCTGGTGATCCTATAGCAGCATAACTAGTATCTTAACCTAGTGATCCTATAGCAGCATAACTAGTATCTTAACCTAGTGATCCTATAGCAGCATAACTAGTATCTTAACCTAGTGATCCTATAGCAGCATAACTAGTATCTTAACCTAGTGATCCTATAGCAGCATAACTAGTATCTTAACCTGGTGATCCTATAGCAGCATAACTAGTATCTTAACCTTGTGATCCTATAGCAGCATAACTAGTATCTTAACCTAGTGATCCTATAGCAGCATAACTAGTATCTTAACCTAGTGATCCTATAGCAGCATAACTACTATCTTAACCTAGTGATCCTATAGCAGCATAACTAGTATCTTAACCTAGTGATCCTATAGCAGCATAACTAGTATCTTAACCTGGTGATCCTATAGCAGCATAACTAGTATCTTAACCTAGTGATCCTATAGCAGCATAACTAGTATCTTAACCTAGTGATCCTATAGCAGCATAACTAGTATCTTAACCTGGTGATCCTATAGCAGCATAACTAGTATCTTAACCTAGTGATCGTATAGCAGCATAACTAGTATCTTAACCTGGTGATCCTATAGCAGCATAACTAGTATCTTAACCTGGTGATCCTATAGCAGCATAACTAGTATCTTAACCTAGTGATCCTATAGCAGCATAACTAGTATCTTAACCTAGTGATCCTATAGCAGCATAACTAGTATCTTAACCTAGTGATTAGACGACCCCCTTAGTATGATCATTAGTCTGTCTATGATACTAACTGAACTACAAGGTTAGTAACAATAAGCTTTATCAAAGAGGTAGGTTTTAATTTTAAAAGTAGAGATGGAGTCAGCCTCCCGTACCTGGACAGGGAGCTGGTTCCATAGCAGGGGGGCCTGGTAGCTAAACGCTACATGCTGTCACCTGCTGGAATCATGCTGGTTGTCTTTCCAGTGTCAGCTCTGTTTCCCCTAAATGAATCAGGTTTGGTGCTCTCAAGGGTCCAGACAGGAAAATCTTAGAGGTTAAGAGACGTTTTCCATGGCTGCCCGGATCACCGAGAAGAACCTGAGCCCACTGGTCCTTCTCTCTTGTTCCCATTTGAAAAAAATGGGTTCACCAACAATGTCCTCATCCCACAGAACATCAAAGAAGATCCACAGGAGATCTGCAAAACAAAGACAACATGAGACACATTCTAGTGTTTCCACATCCTGTTCCAAAGTTCACATTAGTTCCAGCAGTTGGGAGTTCTCTAACTCTTGTTCATGATCACTGCTGTGTGGCTGCTGGCGCCTCCTACAGGTAGATGATGGAAGATACTCACATTGCCCACCGTCCACGGAGCTGGTGATCTCCTGCAGAGCATCGAGGGCCTCCAGCTGTTTGTGCTCATCGGTCAGGAACGCTTTCAGCAATCCTGACCTCTGCAGCATCTCCTGGCTGTTGACCTTGGGAACGCCACCTGAGACCACAAACGCTTGTTCACACGACTGCAACACAACTCAGTGCATTTGCTGCTCCTGAGCACATTTCTGATTGGATGATTGATCTGTACGTGATGTCAGAAATACTTACCGAGGCTAACAGCAGACTGGCAGACTGTAGACAACAGCGCCCGGACAAACACACCTGAGGACAGCTGATTGTCGTCCAGGTTGTCCTGAAAAAGGAACCAAAGGAGTTTTTGCTGTTATTGCAGTGAAGTTGCACCTTTAAATGGTTTCAAGTTATAATTGATGGCACTGTTAACAGTTTTTTAGATTCCAGCTCTATAGATGTACATATATCAGTACCAGCTGTATAGATGTACATATATCAGTACCAGCTCTATATATGTACATATATCAGTACCAGCTCTATAGATGTACATATATCAGTACCAGCTCTATATATGTACTTATATCAGTACCAGCTCTATAGATGTACATATATCAGTACCAGCTCTATAGATGTACATATATCAGTACCAGCTCTATAGATGTACATATATCAGTACCAGCTCTATATATGTACATATATCAGTACCAGCTCTATATATGTACATATATCAGTACCAGCTCTATAGATGTACATATATCAGTACCAGCTCTATAGATGTACATATATCAGTACCAGCTCTATATATGTACATATATCAGTACCAGCTCTATATATGTACATATATCAGTTATCTATAGATGTACATATATCAGTACCAGCTCTATAGATGTACATATATCAGTACCAGCTCTTTATATGTACATATATCAGTACCAGCTCTATATATGTACATATATCAGTACCAGCTCTATATATGTACATATATGTGAACCAGTGATATACAGTACATGTACATATATCAGTACCAGCTCTATATATGTACATATATGTGGACCAGTGATATATATGTATATATATCAGGACCAGTGATGTAAAGTGAACTTACCTGGATCCAGTCTTTAATTTCTCTGTTGGACTTCTTTTCCTGCAGGAGCTTCTTCAGCTCTTCTGAGGGATTCAGCTGCCAAGGGTCTCTCTTGTGCTCAGGAGAGTCTCTCCTCCATCTGCAGTCTGGAGAGTCTCTGCTCCTGCTTCCTTCTACAGAGTCTCTACTCCTGCATCCCTCTACAGAGTCTCTGCTCCTGCTTCCCTCTACAGAGTCTCTGCTCCTGCTTCCCTCTACAGAGTCTCTGCTCCTGCTTCCCTCTACAGAGTCTCTGCTCCTGCTTCCCTCTACAGAGTCTCTGCTCCTGCTTCCCTCTACAAAGTCTCTGCTCCTGCTTCCATCCTCAGAGTCTCTACTCCTGCTTCCCTCTACAGAGTCTCTGCTCCTGCTTCCCTCCTCAGAGTCTCTGCTCCTGCTTCCATCATGTGATTCTCTGCAGCCTTCAAGATATTCTCTACTCTTGTTTGACTTTGGAGAGTCTCTAATGTTGCTCTGATCACAACCGTCTCTACTGCTGCTCACCTCAGGTGACTCTCTTCTCCACAAAGGTGGAGGTGACTCTCTTCTCCACTTACACTCAGGTGAGTCTCTTCTCCACTTACACTCTGGTGAGTCTCTTCTCCAAGTACATGGAGGTGATTCTTTTCTCCAGGTATGCTCTGGTGACTCTCTTCTCCAGGTACGCTCTGGTGACTCTCTTCTCCAGGTACGCTCTGGTGACTCTCTTCTCCAGGTACGCTCTGGTGACTCTCTTCTCCAGTTACATGGAGGGGACTCTCTTCTCCACGTACATTCATGTGAGTCTCTTCTCCAGGTCCCTTGAGGTGATTCTTTTCTCCACCTACGAGGTGAGTGTCTCTCCTCCAGGAATCTGATGTTGAGCTGTGGAGCTTGAGGCCTGACCACAGTGTGAGTGATTTTGTTCTTTCCTTTTTCCTTTCTGGTCATTGTAGCTGTCTAAAAAATGCTGCAAGTCTAGAAAATGTTTATCTCCAGTGAGGTTAGCTGGGTTTAATCAATAATCATACGTCTAATATATATATATAGACTAAATGAGGCAAAATAAAAGCCATCTTTGATGTTACTGGCTTTCATGGTGACCTTTCAACATAAAAATTTAAGGCTGTGACATAAAAAGGTTTTTATTTTTTCAAGAGAGTGGAAAAGTATCTTATTTTATCATTCTTTTTTATTTAACTGACTGTTCCATAAGGAAATTACAGTGTGACTGCAACCTAAATTCATTGTCTTTTTTAATCCAGTTTAACTTTATTTCTTAAGCACTTGAGAAACGACCTTAGCCAACAAAGTGCTGTCCAGCTTCATCTCTCTCATAAAACAATAAAGGAGAAAAGACAAGATTAAAACAATGAAAGGATTATAAATAACAACGACTCTATACAACAATAGAAGCACTGAAACAACAGAACCGGTCTCCTAGGTAACAGGAGCCAGCCAGAAGAGGTGTGTCTTTAGTGGAGATTTCCAATGAGTCAGGGTAGGCTGTCTGAGGTAAAGGGCCAGATGTTTCCAGAGGTGGTGTCAGAGGAGACCTGGACCCCCTGAGCTCAACTACAATCAGGATTTCTGTCAGAACCTGCCTGCTCATGAAATGGGTCTCAGAGTACTCAAATATAAACACACATGTATTGTGAAGCACCACGAACCAGGATTTTCAATTTAATCAATTTATTCACTTTCCGCTTTCCCAGTATGGAAAGAGTAGCAGCAACAGCACATAAATACTGGAACAACAAACTCTGGGAACAGAACAGATACTGAATAATGAAATTGCTATCTAAAACATCATTTATGTGTCTTATCAACTCAGCGTACATATGTATTCATTTAATGCACAACTGAAGCTGAAAATAAACAATATTGATAAAATAATCTGCAGAGAAGAATGAACACAACCTACTGCTTTCCCTGAATGGAAAGAATAGGAAGTGGACCAAACAGCATCATTCTCTTAAAACAACCACCATTTTTCTTTAAGTGCAGAACACCCAAGCACAATCCCCATCTAATAGCTGGACAAGTGGAAGCATTAATAACCATGTTACACTCTCCCCCACTGAGTTCCACTTGCCCACACAAAAATTAAACTAAATCTCACATGAGGCGTGTAAAGTCCTGCAAATATGTGCCAGCAACCATCCCTGTTTTCTAAGTCCCCAGGTAAACATGCCTATTACATGTTAATTACACTTGGCTCTACAGTAATGAGGCCCCAGTGACAACAAACAAACAACCAGTCAAAAAACATCAGGGACTACATAGTCTCAATCAGTATCTTAACAGGTCTTATGTCATGCCCAGCCCTTCACCTGGCTCTTGTCATGTCCCCAACAGCCAAGTCCATGATCTGGGAGCCCTCACTGGCAGCTTTCCCCACAGGGACATCAGTCAGTGAGCCAGAATTGAGCCTGAGACTCCTGACTCTCACATGGACTACTCTGCTCCTCAATGTAATCCCATCTCCCATCATCTGAAATAGGGCTCATCAGCTCTGACACCCACACACTTGCCCTCTCCTCAAGATCCATGTCCTCAGTAGGTGCATTGCTTTCATCAGAACTAGCAACCTCATCCAGCTCCTGCTCATCTGTATCAAGTAATGGCAGGAAGTTAACTGGCATGATGCACAACCTTCTCACAGCCAGTGGAAGTACCTGATCTTCAAAGTATCAATGTCACTGTTTTTCCTCCATAACAATGAAAGAGTGTATTCTCCATCTATCTGCCAGCTTCCTCTTGCCCAGTTCCCCTGTACTCACAAGCAGCACACAATCTCCAACCTCCACAGGAGCCCCTCTGACTCTCTTATTGTACAGATCTGCATGTCTCTTCAGCTGTTGCCGTAATTAAAAACGAGGTTCTTGGTAAATGTCTGTCCATCCTCATCACCTCTGTGATCATATTCATTAAACCTGCAGAAGCTTCAGCAACAGTCCAGGAAAACACAACATATACACAACTTAGAATCTCGTCTCTCTGTGAGGAATGTTGGAGCAACTTTTGACCAAAACCTCTCCTTGAACTCACCTTCAAATAGTCTGTAGAAGTGCCTTTGTTCACCTGAGGAACATCACAAGGATCAGAAAGTTACTGATGCGGCATGATGCTGAAAAGTTAGTCCATGCTTTTGTTACCTCCAGGCTGGACTATTGTAATTCTTTACTATCAGGGTGTCCAAACAACTCTTTAAGAAGCTTCCAGCTGATCCAAAATGCTGCAGCCAGAGTTCTGACAGGTATTGACCAAAGAGATCACATAACTCCTGTACTAGCGTCTCTTCATTGGCTGCCCGTTAAATTCAGAATCATTTTTAAAACCCTCCTCTTGACCTACAAGGTCCTCAGAGGCCTAGCTCCATCCTACCTGGAGGAGCTAGTGATACCTTATCAGCCCAATAGACCGCTCCGCTCTCAGAACGCTGGTCTACTTGTGGTTCCCAGAGTCTTTGGGAGTAGATTGGGGGGCCGAGCATTTAGCTAGCAGGCCCCCCTGCTATGGAACCAGCTCCCTGTCCAGGTACGGGAGGCTGACTCCACCTCTACTTTTAAAATTAAAACCTACCTCTTTGAAAAAGCTTATTGTTACTAACCTTGTAGTTCAGTTACTATCATAGACAGACTAATGATCATACTTAGGGGGTCGTCTAATCACTAGGTTAAGATACTAGTTATGCTGCTATAGGATCACCAGGTTAAGATACTAGTTATGCTGCCATAGGATCACCAGGTTAAGATACTAGTTATGCTGCTATAGGATCACTAGGTTAAGATACTAGTTATGCTGCTATAGGATCACCAGGTTAAGATACTAGTTATGCTGCTATAGGATCACTAGGTTAAGATACTAGTTATGCTGCTATAGGATCACTAGGTTAAGATACTAGTTATGCTGCTATAGGATCACTAGGTTAAGATACTAGTTATGCTGCTATAGGATCACCAGGTTAAGATACTAGTTATGCTGCTATAGGATCACCAGGTTAAGATACTAGTTATGCTGCTATAGGATCACTAGGTTAAGATACTAGTTATGCTGCTATAGGATCACCAGGTTAAGATACTAGTTATGCTGCTATAGGATCACTAGGTTAAGATACTAGTTATGCTGCTATAGGATCACTAGGTTAAGATACTAGTTATGCTGCTATAGGCCGAGGCTGAGGGTCCAGAAACATGATCACCTGACAGGCCTCTGTCACTACACTGGTCATGGTTTCCTCTCCTCTCCTCTCCTCTCCTTCATCAATAGACTAGTGATGAGAGGGGGTGAAATGATTGGACTCAATCGCAGCACAACTGGGTCACAAGTGGGACAGAAGGGGAGTCGGTCAGCCGGGTCAGAGACGCAGACTGCAGGTCGGGAACAAAGCAGGTCAGCAACAGGTAGACTGGCAGGGAAAAAACACTGGGGAGTCATGAGGACACAGAGGACAATCTGAGAGGGAGGAGAAGGAACAGGTGGGTTAAATATCCAGGTGAGCAGGTGCAGAGAATTGGTGCTAATGAGTGATGTGGGTGTGGACTGATGGTGCCTTCAGGGGCAACACGGACAGTTGAGTACTGGCCAGGCGGAAAATCATTACAAGTGATGCTATTTAGTTTTTCTCCCCCTTGGTATTCATTTACAGGTATCACCGCCTTCAGAGCTGTATGATGACCTCTGACCCCGCTGACCCACTCAATTGACTGTTTATTCAATATATAATATTTCTGTGTGTATTTCTGTGTGTATTTCTGTGTTCTATGCCTCTTCCCTCTTCTCCTCTCCTACCTGTTCTATCCTCTACCTGTTCTATCCTCTACCTGTTCTGTCCTCTACCTGTTCTATCCTCTACCTGTTCTATCCTCTACCTGTTCTGTCCTCTACCTGTTCTGTCCTCTACCTGTTCTATCCTCTACCTGTTCTACCCTCTACCTGTTCTATCCTCTACCTGTTCTGTCCTCTACCTGTTCTACCCTCTACCTGTTCTATCCTCTACCTGTTCTGTCCTCTACCTGTTCTATCCTCTACCTGTTCTACCCTCTACCTGTTCTATCCTTTACCTGTTCTGTCCTCTACCTGTTCCACCCTCTACCTGTTCTGTCCTCTACCTGTTCTACCCTCTACCTGTTCTATCCTCTACCTGTTCTGTCCTCTACCTGTTCTATCCTCTACCTGTTCTACCCTCTACCTGTTCTGTCCTCTACCTGTTCTGTCCTCTACCTGTTCTGTCCTCTACCTGTTCTGTCCTCTACCTGTTCTATCCTCTACCTGTTCTATCCTCCACCTGTCCTCCTCTCCTCCTCTCTCTCTACCCATCTGTCCATCATCAGGAGGGTCCCCCTACATGAGCCTGGTCCTGCTCAAGGTTTCTTCCTGTTAAAGGGGAGTTTTTCCTTGTTACTGTTGCTTGTCTGGGGTTAGGTCCTGGGATCCTGGAAAGGCCTTGAAACTATTTTGATTGTAAAGGACGCTGTATCAATAAAGATTGATTGATTGAGGGGGAGATGGAGGCAGCAGTGTAGCTGCTCTGAGGGTCAGATGAGGGTTTTAACTAGTTTTATGTGAACAGAGCACTGTAGATAAAGTACACTTTAAAAGTCAAAACTCTCTCTCTCTCTCTTTCTCTCTCTCTCTTTGAGGAGCGTGGTGTGAGCTGAGAGCGTTCTCGTTTGAGAATTTTTCAACCTTCTGGTTGTTTTCTTGTGTTGCATGTTTAGTGTTTTGTCAGTATAGTTCAGTTAACTGTTTGTGATGTCTTGTGTCTTTATTAGTTTAGTTTTATCAGTGTTTAGGCATGGGGGGTGAGACAGGAGGAGTGTGTGTGGAGGTAGGGAACGTAGGTGGGAGGTGTGCACGGGGGGTGAGCAGATAGGTGAGACGGGTGGTGGGGGTGAGCAGGGGGAAGCTGGGCTCCAGGCAGGAGAGGTGGGTGAGGAAGAGGAGCTGGGCTGTGGTGGAGCAGCTGAAGCTGTGGAGATGATGGAACAGGAGGCCGGTTGGTCTCCAGCTCCATCGAGGCTCCGCAGCAGTAACAGGCCTGGTCCTATCAAGGCTGAAAAAAGCAGACAGACAGGCAGACAGACAGGAGGAAATACAGGAGAGCCAGACAGCAGCGACAGCGAGGGCTGTGTGTCTGATGATGGTGACCTCCAACAGAAGAACCTGGACAGTCAGGAGGACAAGTCCTACCCTCCAAAATGTTGAAAGCATTTTTACAAGAGACACAAAACATGAAGGAGTGAACATTGAAGAGACACAAAACATGAAGGGGTGAACATTGAAGAGACACAAAACATGAAGGGGTGAACATTGAAGAGACACAAAACATGAAGGAGTGAACATTGAAGAGACACAAAACATGAAGGAGTGAACATTGAAGAGACACAAAACATGAAGGGGTGAACATTGAAGAGACACAAAACATGAAGGGGTGAACATTGAAGAGACACAAAACATGAAGGAGTGAACATTGAAGAGACACAAAACATGAAGGGGTGAACATTGAAGAGACACAAAACATGAAGGGGTGAACATTGAAGAGACACAAAACATGAAGGAGTGAACATTGAAGAGACACAAAACATGAAGGAGTGAACATTGAAGAGACACAAAACATGAAGGGGTGAACATTGAAGAGACACAAAACATGAAGGGGTGAACATTGAAGAGACACAAAACATGAAGGGGTGAACATTGAACACTACTTTCAGGACAAACAACAGTTTTATCTTTCGGCCAGACGCCACACAAAGAATAAGGCTGAGGCAGGTTTTACTGATCAGGAGGTTTTTAGATTAAAAAAATGATTCTTAAAATTAGGAGGGAATGAATGTAAAGTTGTTGGGAAATGCACCTTTTAAGTTTTTTTTTAACTTCATCACTGTTTTTATCTCCCACTTTTTAAGGAGTAGCTTTAAGATTGGGGGCTTAAATATAAATGGAGGCAGGGAGGAGAAGAAAAGAGTTTTAGTGTGTGAAACAATGATTTTAAAGAATATTAACGTCATGTTTTTCCAAGAGACTCACAGTGATGTTTAAACGAGGCTGATTGGTGCAGGAGATGGAAGAGGAGGGTGTTTTTAAGCCACGGCACAGCCCTCAATGCCGGGGTGGGGATCCTCTTTTCTAAGAATTTTAACACAACATCTTTTACTGTTGTTCATGTTGTACAAGGAAGGTGCCTTTTAATCACGGCCCAGTTTGACCAGTACAGTGCTGCTTTTATTAACGTGTATGCTCCCAACAGCGGTGCAGAGAGGAAGACCTTTTTAGAGACACTCAACATCAAACTCCGGGGGTGTGGTTCTATCGATTATTTAGTCTTGGGTGGTGATTTTATCTGCACTGAGGATGAGTTTTTAGACCGGAACCACGCAGAGCCGCATTTATCCCTGCAGCAGGTCCTGAGGCAGCTGGTCTACTCCCATGGCCTGGTGGTCTTTAGCTCGTTTAGATCGCTTTTACTGTTTTAAACATAATTTTAATGTGTTTAAATCATCTAATATTGTGCCTGTGGGTTTTACTGATCATGCTTTGGTTTTATGTGCTTTTTTTATTAACAAAATGTTACGAAGAAGTGCCTACTGGCATTTTAATTCTGTTTTAGCATCTGATGTGGGTTTTAAAGATGCTCTTAGTTACTTTTGGGCTGGTTTTAGGCAGAGGAAGGGTGACGGAAGACACAGATCAGAATGCTGTGTCAGCAGCACACCCTCAATGTTACTCATCATGTCATGTCATGATTCCCTGCCTGCCCAGTACTCGTCTGTCCGTGATGCCCCTGAAGGCACCACTCATTAGCACCAATTCCCTGCACCTGCTCACCTGCTTATTTAACTCACCTGTTCCTTCTCCTCCCTCTCAGATTGTCGTCCTTGTTTCATATGACTCTCCAGCGTTTTCCTGCCTGACCTTCTGGATTCGACCCTGCCTGTCCCTGACCTGCCCGTTGCTTCTGTTCCCTGGTAAACCCGTCTGTGCGTTGCTCTCCATCTGCCGTCTGCGTCCCACCCCTGGGTTTCTGACCTGCCTTCGTCCTCAACCACCCGCTCCCGTCTCAGACCTGGCTGATCGACTCGTCTTCTGTCCCTGAACAACCTTTAAGTTGTGCTGCGATTGGGTCCAATCCTTCCACCTCCTGTCAGCAACGAGACCGCCTGGAGGAGAGGGGGGGGGGGGTGTTTTTAAGCCACAGCACGTCGGTCAGTGCTGGGGTGGGCATCCTCTTCTCCAGGACTTTTAACCCAGATGCTGTCACAGTGGAACATGTTGTTCAGGGACGCTGCCTTTTAATTAAAGCTGTTTTTAGTCACCTCACGCTTGTTTTTATTAACATTTATGCTCCTACCAACGGTGCAGAGAGGAAGCTCTTTTTAGAGAAAATGAATGAGCTTTTAAATAACCTGAGCTCGTCTGTTTGTTTTTTAGGGGTGGATTTTGTACAAAAGATCACGTTTTAGATCGTACTGTATAAAGTTTCCGTATACACCAGAATATCAGGTCACAGTCAAAAGGAGATTCCATAACATCGCTGGCCTCCCCAACACCATTGGTGCAATAGACTGCACCCATGTACACATCAAGGCACCCTCTCCGGACCCCTTCAGCAGCTGGTGACGCATGGCTCATTGGTAAGTATCTTTTATATTATCATTTTCTCAAAACTGTCTTTTTATTTGATTTTATCTTGATTTGTTTTATTAGGGGATGGAGCATATGCCCTGGCTCCCTGGCTGTTGACACCACTGACCAACCCTCAGACTCCACAGGAAGTTTTATTCAACCAGATGCATGCGCGCAGTCGCTCCACCATTGAACACACCATCGGCATTTTAAAGGGGCGCTGGATGTGTTTGGACACAGCAGGTGACACACACTGTTTTTGTTATAAAACCTGCTTAGATTACGTTTATTCATCTAACGTATGAGTCTCCCTCACCATTACAGGTCTGTAGGATAATCATGACCTGCTGTGTCCTGCACAACATCGCTATGAAGCGTGGTGTCCCTCTTCCCCCTCAGCCACAACCCCGTGAGGATGTGCGTCCTGACGCAGTGATGGGGCCAGACTGCCGGCACACGGTTCACATTCGAGCACAATTAATTGCCCGCTTGTGAATAACATGCGTTATTGTCACAATTTCAGTCTAACAGTCTTGATTCACTTCAAAAAGAGACCGGTTTCAGAGCAGTTTTTACACGTTTATTTTTTCTTTTACTTTTTTTTTTTTTTTACATTCGTTGATTTCTTTAAGTGTGTTAGTCATCAGGGTTGAGCCAATTTTATCAAGCGTGTTAGCCTTCCTTTCTTGATTGTTCAACATGGCCTCAGAAATCAGGCGTGGAGAGGCAAGGGGCTGAGTACGCGTGTTGGAGGTGGTATGGCTGCAGGATGGCTCCGTCTGTCCTTCCACAGGTTGGCTCTGTGGGACTTCATCTGTGAATAAATACGCTAATAAGTCAAGCCATGGCTCAGTCCAATATGTATTCCGATACCACACACACTATAGTAAACTCCCCCGGCACTACAACTTTTAAATAAAGCTATTATTCCAGAAAATAAATAATCTTCCGATTCCTCTAGTGCAGAGGACGCACAGGGAGGGGGTGACGGTGTTGCCTCGGGGCCAGGTCTGTATCCAAACACTCAGCCGATGGGGCACCTAAACAGGTGGGGGAAATTAAACAATCAATTACAATGTAATTACAATTGCAGTATAACATTTTCCCCATATAGCCTACCTGAGAGTGCCGTCTCCCCGATGATGGCCCCGACGCGCTGGTCCAACTCGGACAGGCTTTTGGTGCTGCTCCTCCAGTTGTTGCGTCTCCTGTCAGAATTTTGCTGTTTTTTTGGTTTCAGATTTAAGATCAAACCCTTTTTTTTTTTTCACCTGTACTACTGACCGTCCTTCTCCTGACACTGTGTCCACTGCACGTGTGGTTGCCTCCCATGTTCCTTTTTATCAGTGCTGGTATAACACCAGGTTGGATAAGGGTTGGATATCGGCCTTGGTATAACCAGAACTAACACTACTGAATATAACTGATTTTCTCCAGGTGATTTCCTGCGGCAGTACCTCCTCCTCTGAACTACCAGTTTTTTTTTTTCTCCTCACCTGCTCACCTCATCTGACTTTTTTGCTTTTGGCATTGTGCTGCTTTTTGCTCTGTCTACAGGGCCCTGCTGCAGTTCCTTTTATGGGCATTAGTGGGCGGTGACTATGTTAATTAGACTCACCTGGCACACGCTCTCAATTTAGGAGTAGATGGCATTCATCAATCTAGGAACACAGCTTTGAACAATTCTGACACTTAGGACCATGTTGATGAATCTGACGTAGGGTTTTCATAAGAAACTAAAAGATTCTTAAGAACATATTGGTGAATGAGGTCCAATAAGCTTTTTCAAAGAGGTAGGTTTTAAGCCTCATTTTGAAAGTAGAGATGGAGTCAGCCTCCCTTACCTGGACAGGGAGCTGGTTCCATAGCAGAGGGGCCTGGTAGCTAAATGCTCGGCCCCCCAATCTACTCCCAAAGACTCTGGCAACCACAAGTAGACCAGCGTTCTGAGAGCGGAGCGGTCTATTGGGCTGATAAGGTATCACTAGCTCCTCCAGGTAGGATGGAGCTAGGCCTCTGAGGACCTTGTAGGTCAAGAGGAGGGTTTTAAAAATGATTCTGAATTTAACGGGCAGCCAATGAAGAGACGCCAGTACAGGAGTTATGTGATCTCTTTGGTCAATACCTGTCAGAACTCTGGCTGCAGCATTTTGGATCACCTGGAGGCTTCTTAAAGAGTTGTTTGGACACCCTGATAGTAAAGAATTACAATAGTCCAGCCTGGAAGTAACAAAAGCATGGACTAACTTTTCAGCATCATGCTGCAATAATATCTTCCTGATCTTTGTGATGTTCCTCAGGTGAACAAAGGCACTTCTACAGACTATTTGAAGGTGAGTTAAAGGAGAGTTTTTGGTCAAAAGTTACTCCAAGATTCCTCACAGAGAGACTAGATGTTAATGACATACCGTCTAGGGTGATCATATGGTCCAATCTATCCCTGAGAGGTTTAGGACCAAAAACCATGACCTCAGTTTTTCCTGAGTTAAGGAGGAGGAAATTTGAAGACATCCAGGACTTTATGTCCTTAAGACAGGTCTGGAGCTTCACTAACTTCTCTGTCTCTTCTGGTTTCATGGATAAGTAAAGCTGTGTGTCATCAGCATAACAATGAAAATTCAACCCATGCTGCCGAATAATGTTCTCTAAGGGAAGCATGTACAAGGTGAAGAGGATTGGTCCAAGTACAGAACCTTGAGGGACTCCGTGGCTAACCCTACTGTATGAAGAGGGAACACCATGGACATGAGCAAACTGGTATCTATCAGATAAATATGATCTAAACCAGTCTATTGCTGTTCCTTTAATCCCAACCACATGTTCCAGTCTCTGTAACAGGATGCTGTGATCAACTGTATCAAAAGCAGCACTGAGGTCCAGCAGAACCAGCATAGAGACCAGTCCATGATCTGAAGCTATGAGAAGATCATTGGTAACTTCAAGAAGTGCTGATTCTGTGCTGTGGTGAGCTTTAAAGCCTGACTGAAACATCTCAAACAGGCTGTTCCTCTGCAGGTGCTCCAGTAACTGAGTCACCACCACCTTCTCAAGAATTTTAGAAATAAAAGGAAGGTTGGATATCGGCCTATAATTTGCTAATACATCAGGATCCAGTGATGGTTTTTTAAGTAACGGCTTAATCACTGCCACCTTGTAGGACCGGGGTACATAACCTGTTACTAAGGAACCATTGATCTGGTCCAGGATAGGACTGCCTATCAATGGTAGAACATCCTTCAACAGGTGTGTTGGGATGGGATCTAAAAGACACGTGGTGGTCTTTTGAATCAGTGAAGACGCCTCAGAAAAATACACTCACCAGCCACTGTATTAGGTACACCATGCTAGTAACGGGTTGGACCCCCTTTTGCCTTCAGAACTGCCTCAATTCTTCGTGGCATAGATTCAACAAGGTGCTGGAAGCATTCCTCAGAGAGTTTGGTCCATATTGACATGATGGCATCACACACTTGCTGCAGATTTGTCGGCTGCACATCCATGATGCGAATCTCCTGTTCCACCACATCCCAAAGATGCTCTATTGGATTGAGATCTGGTGACTGTGGAGGCCATTTGAGTACAGTGAACTCATTGTCATGTACAAGAAACCAGTCTGAGATGATTCCAGGTTTATGACATGGCGCATTATCCTGCTGAAAGTAGCCATCAGAAGTTGGGTACATTGTGGTCATAAAGGGATGGACATGGTCAGCAACAATACTCAGGTAGGCTGTGGCGTTGCAACGATGCTCAATTGGTACCAAGGGGCCCAAAGAGTGCCAAGAACATATTCCCCACACCATTACACCACCACCACCAGCAGCCTGAACTGTTGATACAAGGCAGGATGGATCCATGCTTTCATGTTGTTGATGCCAAATTCTGACCCTACCATCCGAATGTTGCAGCAGAAATCGAGACTCATCAGACCAGGCAACGTTTTTCCAATCTTCTATTGTCCAATTTTGATGAGCTTGTGCAAATTGTAGCCTCAGTTTCCTGTTCTTAGCTGAAAGGAGTGGCACCCAGTGTGGTCTTCTGCTGCTGTAGCCCATCTGCCTCAAAGTTGGACGTACTGTGCGGTCAGAGATGCTCTTCTGCCTACCTTGGTTGTAATGGGTGGTTATTTGAGTCACTGTTGCCTTTCTATCAGCTCGAACCAGTCTGGCCATTCTCCTCTGACCTCTGGCATCAACAAGGCATTTCCGCCCACAGAACTGCCGCTCACTGGATATTTTTTCTTTTTCGGACCATTCTCTGTAAACCCTAGAGATGGTTGTGCGTGAAAATCCCAGTAGATCAGCAGTTTCTGAAATACTCAGACCAGCCCTTCTGGCACCAACAACCATGCCATGTTCAAAGTCACTCAAATCACCTTTCTTCCCCATACTGATGCTCGGTTTGAACCACAGGAGATTGTCTTGACCATGTCTACATGCCTAAATGCACTGAGTTGCCGCCATGTGATTGGCTGATTAGAAATTAAGTGTTAAAGAGCAGTTGGACAGGTGTACCTAATAAAGTGGCCGGTGAGTGTATGTGTCCATTGCATTGTCCTGTACACACAGGTAGTAGTCCTGTAGCTCATACAGTGTGGCACAAGTCCAGGATTTGGCATTATGGTGTGCACATAAGTTTGTTTCCTCCAATGGGCAGAAGGCTTGAATAACTTGCATCAAGAAGGCTTCAGCCTCAGCCAAGAATGTGGCGAGCGGGTCACCAAATCCTACAGGCAGCAGCAAACATTTGTGGTGCGCTACTATGAGCTGCACCAGTGCTTCAACAAGTGTAATAAAATCCTCAGTGATGTTCATTTGTTACAAAAGGGCTATGGTGGAAGGGGGGTTTATACATTTATTCATTATTTTTTTTACAATTATACATACCCATCGTAGGTTATAACAATACACACAAAATTAAGAAGTTTTCATTGCTTCCAGAGATGAGCCTGACTCTTTTCTTGTCATCCACCCAACTGAAGGGGAATCAGAGCCCTTTGCAGCCACGATACACCAGTGGGAAGAGTCTGAGGGTAGCTGAGATGGAGAGTTTGAGACTCTGCAGCACCACGTAAATACTCAGTTACACTCACACATCTAACCAAACATAGGAGAGAAAAAGAACAACAGATGCTTAGAGTTCACAGCCTAATGTGACAAAAGGTCTCAGTTGTTTACTGTTAAATATCAACAGGCCATTTAAATCATTCAGAACAGACTGATTTATACATAATCAGCTCCAGAATGCACATTCAAAACTTCAGCATTGCAACAATGGCTGATGTTTCCGAACAAATGCATGGCAAATAAGATTTCCTTATTGATAAAGCAGGTATGGACTATCACACAGTCTTTGTGTCTTTTTCTGTCTTTGTGAGGACATTCATAGACATAATGAATTACCCAGCTCCTCACCCTAACCTGTGGAGTGTAGTGTAGATGACAGGGAGCCATGCTCCAAAGATGGCGCGTCTTCAGCTGGACCTTTCTTGAGTAATTGTGTTTTGTGACACATGGTCAAAATAGTGTAAGAGCTCAAGGCACACAACTGACAATGTGTTTCACAGGTGAAGCCTGGACCTGGCAGCATCACGTTCTGGACTGACCCTCAATCAGAAAAAACCTAATCCATTTTTCACATCTGGTGAATCACAGGCCAAAGACTGCCCTTTTTCCCTTATATACAGACAAGAGTGTTTTCACTAGATGCGGTTGTCAGTCTCATTGTTGGCATTCAGCTGAGTCTTGTCACTACCTCTGAGTAACTAAGACCTGGGTTTGTGGCAGGAACAATAACAGATGTTAACCAGATGCTTCTTTGTGTACATTCACATCTGGATGTACACTCGGAAACATATAGGTGGTTGGAGTCGGGGCGACTGCAAGCAATGAGAAATAAGCATTAGTGATCAAAAGCCAAGACACTCACTGCATTGGCTGGGAATCGAACCCAGGTCTCCTCGATCCCCCCGGTTTTGCTTTCCGGCGGTGCCATGATGCATGTTCCGACTGTCGTTGAAATATAATGCTCTACTATACAAAAAAGTTATAAAAAAAAAAATTTTAATTTATTAAAATTTTTAAAAAATAAATTTTTTTTTTTAAAAATTTTTAAATAATTTTAATTTTTATAAATATAAAAAAATCCTGTAATGTTCTGAATGTAATGTTTTATTCTTGTAAATAGTTCTGAATGAATTTGAATTCCTGTAAATAGTTCTGAAATGTAATGTTGAACTCCTGAATAGTTCTGAATGTAATGTTGAATTCCTGAATGTTCTAATGTTGTTGACCCTGTAATGTTCTGAATGTATGTTGAACTCCGTATGTTCTGAATGAATGTTGACTCGATCTTTAATGTAATGATTCACCACAATTTGAATTTATGTTGGTCCGTCTCGTTATTTGTTTAATTAGAGATTTAATATTGCACTGAATTTTAATGTTGACTACTCTCATCTTTGGATTTAATGTTGTGCTGCTGTACATAGTTTTGATTTAATGTTGACTGCTGTGCATCGTTTGATTTAATGTTGCACTATAGATTGAGATTTCTGTACCGTAGTTTGAGATTTCATGTTGCACTGCTGTACATAGTTTGAGATTTCATGTTGCACTATTGTTCATGTGTGAGATTTATGTCCACTCGTGCACATACGTTGGTTTTAATGTTGCAACTGTCATAGTTTTATATTTTATGTTCCCTCTGCCATCTTTTAATTTATTTGCTTTGTTCTGTGTGATTAAATTTGCATTACTTTCATGTTTTAATTTATGTGCCCCTTTTGAGATATATTTTTACACTGTTCTGTTTTGATTTATGTGCCGCCATTTTTTGAGATTTATTTTACTACTGTTCATACTTTGAGATTTATTTTTGCACTACTGTTCATACATTGGATTTAATATTTCTACTTACTAGTTTTAGATTTAATGTTGACTTGGTTCTACTTTTAGATTTAATGTTGCACTATGGCTCTTTAGATTTAATGCTGCACTGTTGTTCATACTTTTAGATTTAATGTTGCACTATGGTTCATACTTTTAGATTTAATGCTGCACTGTTGTTCATACTTTTGATTTAATGTTGCTATTGTTCATACTTTTAGATTTAATGTTGACTATTGTTCATACTTTTGGATTTAATTTTGCACTTTGTTCATACTTTTAGATTTAATGTTGCACTATTGTTCTACTTTAGATTTATGTTGCACTTTGTTCATACTTTTAGATTTATTTTTGCACTGTGTTCTGTTGAGATTTAATGCTCCTCTCCTGCACAACGTTTAATTTAGATTTAATTTGAGATTTATATTGACTGGTTTTAATGTTGGCTGTTGTATCTTTGAGATTTAATGTGACTGTTTTAATGTTTTGTGTGTTGTGTTAAATAAAATTGAATTTCCACTTTGTCCATACTGTTGTCAACATTTATGTCTTCTCAAAGCCGTAGGCGCAGGTCCTGTTGAAAACAATATCTAAGAACTCAGTTTAATATTAAATTCTAATATTCCATCTGTCTATTAATATCCCCAACTAATAGTTCCCCACCTATCTCATCTGTTATTTGTAGCGAATGGGATAACGTAGCATTTCCCTGTTCATATCTGCCACTTGAAATTTGAATATTTAATAAACATTCTATGATACAAACACAGTTTAATAGACGCGTGCTCTAAAGATAGCATTTTCCAAACCCAACTACGGGCTATTCTCTTTAAAGTTTTTATTATTCTGAATTTTCAATCCATCTTCCTTTGATAACGCCCGACGATTCGAACCGCCCTCGAGGTCGGGGGGCGCTTGGGCTTCGATCTGATTGGCTGGTTCTCCGTACGCATCTCGACTGGCCCCCACGTGGCAGGTGAGAATTCTACCACTGAAACACCAATGCCTACGAAGCGTCATGTTTCTTAATTTTTTCCTGACATCTATAGAGAGAAAGTCTCTATATCTTTGAACTTGTCTGTACCTTCCACTGTGCTTTCGGTCGGTCCCAAGAAGATTGTGGCAAACTGTCCAGCACCTGAGGGGCGACAGACGGCAACTTCCAACTTCCCCTGAAATGGCGCCGGTAATGCAACATGAATGGACATGAATGTCCTCACAAAGACAGAAAAAGACACAAAGACTGTGTGCGTGTGTGTGTGTGTGTGTGTGTCACTGTAACTACACAACACCGATAGTCAGATGACTTGTGTTGAAGTAGAGATGACTGATCAGCAGAAATAGTACCAGCACAGCAATAGTTCCTGTCTTCAGAGCCAGCAGCAATTCTGGGGAGTCACCTGCAATCTGAGCTATATTGTGAATTAGCTAGGTGCTGACTTCTATTCAGGTGCTGTGTGTTTCTGTAGTGTAGTGGTTATCACGTTAGCTTCACATGCGAAAGGTCCCCAGCTCGAAACTGGGCAGAAACATCTTCTTGATTAAACCTAGCACATTGAGCTTAGACTTTTTAATGAGATCTCTTTTGCAGCTCCTACTGACCAAATTGGACAATCTTATTCAAGTAAAGAACATCCTGCAGAAATCACTTGTTCCACAACAGAGTAAGCAAAATAAATCAGGATTGTTCCTGTCATTTTATTTTCATCTTTGACACAGTTTTCTTCATTTGTAACCCAGTATCTCACAAGCCCACCCTCACACAACGCAAACATCGAGCGCAAGGAATCCTCGACCTAACATGATGTATTCAATACTTCATACAGGCAGACACACTGAATATCTCCTTTATGTCTCTGCATAATAGCAAAAGGGGTACCTTAATAAGCACCTTAAAGAATAACACCAGTATCCTAAAGCCAACAAGAAGAAACTTCTTACCAGAAGGCACGGAGACTCCTGTCGCGGTAGGAGTATGATATTTGAGCAGGAGCCTCATTTTTTCATTCATTTAAAAGGAAGAGGAGGAAGAGCAAGATGGAGGTGGGGAAGGTACAGACAACCATAGAGATGAAGGATATGTTTGAGAAGGAGGAGCCGAAAAGCCTACAAAGTGTTTCTGTAGTGTAGTGGTTATTGCATTTGCCTAACATACAAAAGGTCCCTGGTTCAAAACCAGGCAGAAACATCTTAAGTCCACAGAAGCTTTTGTTCAATACAGCTCTAATCCTTGCATAGCAGCAAGCTTGACGCCCCACCACGGTAGTTCAAGCAAATGAGCAATTGCCATACAAACTAATCTCACTAAATTGCCCGCATACATGCTAACAGCATTGATTCACTGCCTGCACACCGTCTCACCAGGAATGGAGGACAAGACCACTCCTACCAGCGGGCATGGAGACTCTAGTCAGTTTTATAAGGTGACACTGGATTTTTGTCTGACATCTGGCATCGTACTGTTCAATCTGCTTGTGGCTGGGTCATGCATACCTCTACCTGTGAACTCTAAGCATCTGTTGTTCTTTTTCTGTCCTATGTTTGGTTAGATGTGTGAGTGTAACTGAGTATTTACGTGGTGCTGCAGAGTCTCAAACTCTCCATCTCAGCTACCCTCAGACTCTTCCCACTGGTGTATTGTGGCTGCAAAGGGTTCCGATTCCCCTATAGTTGGGTGGATGACAAGAAAAGAGTCAGGCTCATCTCTGGAAGCAATGAAAACTTCTTAATTTTGTGTGTATTGTTATAACCTACGATGGGTATGTATAATTGTAAAAAAAATAATGAATAAATGTATAAACCCCCCTTCCACCATAGCCCTTTTTTAACAAATGAACACCACTGAGGATTTTATTACACTTGTTGAAGCACTGGTGCAGCTCATAGTAGCGCACCACAAATGTTTGCTGCTGCCTGTAGGATTTGGTGACCCACTCGCCACATTCTTGGCTGAGGCTGAAGCCTTCTTGATGCAGGTTATTCAAGCCTTCTGCCCATTGGAGGAAACAAACTTACGCACACAACCATAATGCCAAATCCTGGACTTGTGCCACACTGTATGGGCTACAGGACTACTACCTGTGTGTACAGGACAATGGACACATATAAAGCATGGTTGGTGCCTGACTGGGACAGAGGTCTTTTGGTCGCGACCCGTAGGGCACACCAACACACACGGCACAGACTTCCAGCCACTCCCATTGATTATTAGCAGAAAGAAAACTCCCCGTCGGGGAATCGAACCCAGGTCTTCCGCATGACAGGCGAAGATACTGTCCACTATACTAACGAGGAGAACTTGGACAACAGGGCTTTATTTGTTTGCTGATGTGCTTTCCAGGTGACGTGATTACAAAGGTGACCTCACTTCACCTGAAACAAGCTTGGGTGTTCATCCAACAAACTTTAGCAAATTTGTGTGTAGGGTTAAACCTTTCTTGAACTGCCATTGTGGATGTCCCATAGATAGCCCATCCGTAAGGAGTATGGGGTGATGACTTGAGCCAGGTAGAGCCAGATGTGTGGACTATCAATGGCCAAGTCATCTGTAACCTGCAGGACCGAAGATATCAAGAGTTTCTCTTTATAGATGTCAGGAAAAAAAATCAGAAGCATGATGCTTCGTAGGCATTGGTGTTTCAGTGGTAGAATTCTCACCTGCCACGTGGGAGACCTGGGTTCGATTCCCAGCCAATGCAGAAAGTGTCTGTGCTTTGGATCACTAATGCTTACTTCTCATTGCTTGCAGTTGCCCTGACTCCAACCACCGATATGTTTCCAAATGTCCAGAAAGAAGCATCTGTTTATTGTGTTTTAGAACCACGTATCCCTTCTTCCCTTAGTGGTGAAGACTTCATGAGCTTCTTCACTGATAAAGTATTAGCCATCAGAGAAAAAGCTAACCAGGCCATCCCAACATCTGGAACATCACCAGATGTGCTGATTGTGGGAACACTACAAATGTTTGATGCTGCCTGTAGGATTTGGCGACCCGCTCACCACATTCTTTGCTGAGTCTGAAGCCAATGCACAGAGTGTCTTTGCTTTTAATCACGAATGCTTATTTCTCATTCCTTGCAGTTGCCCCGACTCCAACCACCTATATGTTTCCGAGTGTACATCCAGATGTGAATGTACACAAAGAAATATCTGTTAGTCTTAGTTACTCAGAGGTAGTGACAAGACTCAGCTGAATGCCAACAATGAGACTGACAACCGCATCTAGTGAAAACACTCTTGTCTGTATATAAGGGAACAAGGGCATTCTTTGGCCTGTGATTCACCAGATGTGAAAAATGAACTAGGTTTTTCTGATTGAGGGTCAGTCTGAATCGTAATGCTGCCAAGTCCAGGCTTCAAAGGTTCAAAGGTTCCAAGATGAAAGCTTCCCAGATCAAAGTTTTCTGGATCAAAGGTTACCAAATCAAAGGTTCCATGATGAAAGGTTCCCAGATCAAAAGTCCTAGAATCAAAGGTCCCCAGATCATAGGTTCCCAGATCAATGGTTCCAAGTTGAAAGGTTACCACATCAAAAGACCCTCAATCAAAGATCTCCAGATCAAAGGTTCTCTGATCAAAGTTCACCAGGTCAAAGGTTCCAAGATAAAAGGTTCAAAGGGTTGTACATCAAAGATCCCCAGATCAAAGGTTCCTATATCAAAAAGTACCACATCAAAGGTTCCATGAAAGGTCCCTGGATCAAAGCCCCCCCACATCAAAGGTTCCAAGATGAAAGGTTCCCAGATCAAAGGTCCCTGGATCAAAGCCCCCCCACATCAAAGGTTCCCAGATCAAAGGTTCCCAGATCAAAGGTTCCTAGATCAAAGGTTACCACATCAAAGTTCCATGATGAAAGGTACCCACATCAAAGGTCCACACATCAAAGGTTCCCAGGTCAAAGGTTCCAGGATGAAAGGTTCCTAGATCAAAGGGTCACACATCAAAGATCCCCAGATCAAGGGTTCCAAGATGAAAGGTTCCCAGATCAAAGGTTACCACATCAAAGGTTCCATGATGAAAGGTTCCCAGATCAAAAGTCCCAGAATCAAACGGTCCCACATCAATGGTCCCCAGATCAAAGGTTCCCAGATCAAAGGTTCCCAGATCAAAGGTTCCCAGATCAAAGGTTCCTAGATCAAAGGTTACCACATCAAAGTTCCATGATGAAAGGTACCCACATCAAAGGTCCACACATCAAAGGTTCCCAGGTCAAAGGTTCCAGGATGAAAGGTTCCTAGATCAAAGGGTCACACATCAAAGATCCCCAGATCAAAGGTTCTAAGATCAAAGGTTCCCAGATCAAAGGTTCCTAGATCAAAAAGTACCACATCAAAGGTTCCATGATGAAAAGTTCCCAGATCAAAGGTCCCAGATTACATTTACAAGATCAAAGGTCCCCAAATCAAAGGTACCCAGATCAAGGTTTCCAAGATGAAAGGTTCCCAGATCAAAGGTTCCTAGATCAAAGGTTACCACATCAAAGTTCCATGATGAAAGGTTCCCACATCAAAGGTCCACGCATCAAAGGTCCACACATCAAAGGTTCCCAGATCAAAGGTTCCAAGATGAAAGGTTCCCAGATCAAAGGTTCCTAGATCAAAGGTTACCACATCAAAGTTCCATGATGAAAGGTTCCCACATCAAAGATCCCCGCATCAAAGTTTACAAGATGAAAGGCCCCCAGATCAAAGATTCCTAAATGCAAGGTTCCCAGATTAAAGGTCCCCAGACGAAAGGTTACAGATCAAAGGTCCCGAGATCAAGGGTCCCAGTGTCAAAATGCCCCACATCAAAGATCCCCAGATCAAAGGTTCCTGTATCAAAAAGTACCACATCAAAGGTTCCATGAAAGGTTCCCAGACAAAAGGTCCCTAAATCAAAGTTCACCAGATCAAAGGTTCCAAGATGAAAGGTTCCCAGATCAAAGGTCCCTGGATCAAAGCCCCCACATGAAAGGTTCCCAGATCAAAGGTTCCAGGAGGAAAGGTTCCATGATGAAAGGTTCCCAGATCAAAGGTCCCAGATCACATTTCCAAGATCAAAGGTCCCCAAATCAAAGGTCCCCAAATCAAAGGTCCCCAGATCAAGGGTTCCAAGATGAAAGGTTCCCAGATCAAAAGTTACCACATCAAAGGTTCCATGATGAAAGGTTCCCAGATCAAAAGTCCCAGATCAAAGGTCCCTGGATCAAAGCCACCACATCAAAGGTTCCCAGATCAAAGGTTCCAGGAGGAAAGGTTCCATGATAAAGGTTCCCAGATCAAAGGTCCCAGATCACATTTCCAAGATCAAAGGTCCCTAAATCAAAGGTCCCCAAATCAAAGGCCCCCAGATCAAGGGTTCCAAGATGAAAGGTTCCAAGATCAAAGGTTACCACATCAAAAGTTCCATGATGAAAAGTTCCCAGATCAAAAGTCCCAGAATCAAACGGTCCCACATCAAAGGTCCCCATATCAAAGTTTCCCAGATCAAAGGTTCCAAGATGAAACGTTCCCAGATCAAAATTCCTAGATCAAAGGTTACCACATCAAAGTTCCATGATGGAAGGTTCCCACATCAAAGGTCCACACATCAAAGGTTCCAGATCAAAGGTTCCAGGATGAAAAGTTCCAAGATGAAAAGTTCCCAGATCAAAGCTTCCCAGATCAAAAGTCCCAGAATCAAAGCGTCCCACATGAAAGGTCCCCAGATCAAAGGTTTTCAGATCAAAGGTTCCAAGATGAAAGATTCCAAGATGAAAGGTTCCCAGATCAAACGTCCCCAGATCAAAGGTTCCCAGATCAAAGGTCACTAACTCAAAGATCCCCGCATCAAAGTTTACAAGATGAAAGGCCCCCAGATCAAAGATTCCTAGATGCAAGGTTCCCAGATTAAAGGTCCCCAGACGAAAGGTTACAGATCAAAGGTCCCGAGATCAAAGGGGTGTGGGGGGACTTGCCATCAGGAGAGTAGTAGGCTGGAGAGGGCCTCGTTCTCCTCCTCCCTCTACATCTGTTGATCACTCAATCAATAAATCAGTCAATCAATCAAATCAGTGAGAATCCAAGCTGCTGCCGCCATTTTAAGAACGTCTGAACTGATGCAGCAACACTTCCTCAACCCGAAAAGAGGCCACAGGAGTCTGAACGGAGACACGGAAACCCTCGGCTTTTCCAGCGTCGGCAATGGTCGTAAAGGTAAATGGAGCAGGCCTCAGCTGTTGAGATGGCCGGGGGACCGACAGCGTTCATCAGGAGATCAACACGGCCGAAGCATGGAGAAGAGCCCAGCAGCAGAGTCCAGGTCTTCATCCCCCCGATCATCTCAACAGAGTCCCAGATCTTCATCATCAACAGCAGAGTCCAGGTCTTCATCCCCCGATCATCTCCTGACATCCAGCCTTGTGAGGGACACCACCAGCACCACCTCACCACCATCAATGTGAAGCTACACAGGAGCTCAGAATCACAACTCTGTTGTAACGCTCATTTCTAAAACTGCATTCTTGTACTTGATTGACAGTTAATCAATAATGATCATAAAGAGAAAAATGATATTTATGTTTTAAATGACTTTTTTCTGTGTATTCTTTTGTTTATATTTACAGTGCTACACATTGATACAGTTTTTATTTATTCTGGTTCACTGTTTCCTTTCAATGTTGAGAGAGACAGATAACAGATTTCAGACAATAAACAATAAACAAGCATACTGTTTGTATTTACTGACAATGTTTTCATCCTTCTCCTCCCCTCCAGGTTGCAGCTCCTCCGTGAACCGTCACCTTATCGTGGTGGAGGAGTTTGCGTACTCTAATGAGCCTAGGAGC
Organism: Lagocephalus sceleratus; assembly: GCA_911728415.1. NCBI lineage: Eukaryota > Metazoa > Chordata > Actinopteri > Tetraodontiformes > Tetraodontidae > Lagocephalus > Lagocephalus sceleratus. The sequence goes on from CAJVRN010000141.1 coordinate 1,313,954, forward strand.
TAGTGGTCCCAGTTGAGCCTCTTTGGACTGTGGGAGGAACACGGAGTCACAGGCTCAGGGAGAACATGGAGACTCCACACAGAAAGAGCCCAGCCTCCATCCCAACCGGGATTCAAACCCCACACCTTCTGGATGTGAGGCCACGGTGCTCTGCCCCCTGACACTTTATTAGAGTTTCTCTAAGCTGAAAATACATAAATAAATGGAAATAGGTTTGTTTACCATATGGAAATTATTTATTAGATTAATTATTAAGATTTCTCAGTGTACAGCTGTACATACAAAATGTCTTTTTTGTTGCCAAAAGTGAAACATTACACATGTAATTTCATAAAAAAGGTAAAATCTTAACTTGCAAAATACAGATCAGTGTTAAAACAAAACCTTCCTATTTATACACTTTAGTATCCTGAGACCTCCTCATGGAATGGCTGTTTGTTTTAACATGTCATTTAAATTTTTTCAGCAATCTAATGACATTCTCCTGAATGTTCAGAACTGTTAATGTAAAATATGTAAATTCTACACCACACAACACATTTAGCTCCTGTAGGAACCTCTGGTGGCTCCTTCACGTGTCCATCACAGATTCAATAAAATAACCAACCACCCCGGGGGACAAGGGGCCAGATGGTGAAA
>CAJVRN010000143.1:0-20006 GCA_911728415.1 Lagocephalus sceleratus
GCCCATGCAGCTGGGCAGGGCTCATCTCACCGCTGTGGAGCGCCACAAACGCCTCAACTCTGGTTCCTGCCTTTATTGTGGGCAGCCGGGCCACTACATCGCCTCTTGTCCTGTGCGGCCAAAAAGATTGAGCTCATCAGCACATGCGGGAGTGCTAGCGAGCGCAGTTTCATCCTGCCTGTCTTCGTCACCCGTTCTGTCGGGGTCAATCTTATGGGGGAAGGAGAAGCTACCACTGGCTGACAAGATACACTAGGAGAAGTCTTTATTCAGAACTAAAAGGGCCTCCGAGGAGGGATGAAACAAAAAGACAACTAAAGTTATACAAAAAGAAGGCAAAGCCTAACCAAGTACACTCTCTAACGAGCGACGAACAGACGACGGCTACGAAAGCCTCAAACAACCTGGCAACGACGGACGAGCTGGTGATCATCACAAAGGACGTGACACACCAGCACAGGACCAAGCATGCAACAGCAAAGACATTAACAAGCTTTGAGGTTACATCCCTTCTCCTTTCTTCAGCTGAACTCTTTTCATCAACATCAGTCATTACAGTATTCAGTGTATATGCTGATGATGCATTATTGGAATTCACTCCCAAAAGAGGAGCAGCAAAAATATTATGAAGAGGCTGGAAAGCAGAGGCTCCTCCACTCTCTGAGCCACCTGAGTGGTCCTGCAGAGATAATTATGTGTGAACACGACTCATGTTCAGATTCTTGTCACTCGCTGGAAGCACATTCTCTGGTTTCTTCTGTGGTTTGCTGGTCTTCATCCTCTGTGTTTGTCTGCAGCCCACCTACAAAGGAAGGAAGAGGGCCCCCACTAGCTCAGCATCAAAGGTTTCAGATGCAAGATCCAAACCTGAGGCAGATCATCACAGCCAAGGTTTCAGTCATTCCCAGACTGACCAGGACCTTATTTCATGGTTGGAGTGCTTCCTTAAAGGCTCCTCAGAACCCACCATTTCTGATGAAGACAGCAAGCTGACCAAGAAGGATGCTCTGTTTCTGCCTCTGGAGTCAGAGTCTGGACTGTTTTGGCCTGGTTTTATGGACTGTGTCCTCCCTTATCCTCAGGAGAGCCCTCTGTTGGACTTTTTGTTCAATTATTGTGAAGACTTCAGTAAAATCATCACTAATACTGGAGCTAGAACCTTTTCATGTATGTGTGCATGTTAGAATAAAACCTGGAAAACCTCAATTTCTCATCTGGAAGTTTTAATTGATGAACCAAATTCAGTGTTGCTACAGGTTACACAAACACACATCAGCAAGCACCACACATCTGGAAAAATATATGCACTGTGGAGGTGTGGGTCTGAGTAGGTCACAGGAAGTGACATCACGGAGGAAATTATAAATTCAGACACACCCGAGTTGAGAGGGGTGAGAAGTGCCAACAAAGAAGGAGGAAGGAGCGAAGACAGAACCCAAATGGGAGAGAAGTGAACTGAGAAAAAAGGAGGATAATCTGGAGGCCAAAAAAGTGGAGGAAAAGGAAAAGCCACGCCCGCAGAGTGAGACCTAAGGACGGGTACGACCCTGAGCGGCGGCAAGGAGGAAGGAATGTGCTGAAACCCGTGGAACAGGCGGGCAGTCACCTGTTCGGGGCACCTGTCCACCCTCAACCTCCTCAGGCCTGGTCGACTGCCACCTGCCCCAGCTAAGTCCTTCCCTCTCCTCATTCTCCTGGCTTCTCCCTCGGAGTGCTAGGATTTTCTGTGCTTCTGCTTCCTCATTCAACCTCCCTCTACACACACATATTCATAACCTAAATGGAACAGAACTAACTTTACACCTCTTTACATTCACCCTGGCACACACCCACACCCTCACACCCCACTCATAACCGGAACTGAACTTGGACATTGATTCATACACTCACTCACGTACCTACCCTCTACAGGACTAAATCTGTTGAGTGCAGTATATTTATGTTGTGAAATGTTTATATTGTTATGTTGTGCTTCTGAGGGGTAAGGGAGTTTCTGTTTGTATATTTTTGTGTGATTATGTATGACTTTATTTACGGAGAATTCTATGGTTTGATGGATTACCACCCCTGAAATAAATTTGTTAGACTTGAAAACCTAGAAAATTTGATCCTTAACTTTCTGTTCCCAGTAATACTAACTTTGTAGGGTGAAGGTAGTCGGGTCCCGTTTCTTAATTTGATGTTTCTAATGATGAACCTTATAGTTGGTAAATTAAATTTTACCTAACTGACAGTGAATTTCTGTCTGGCGCCCAACGTTTATAAGTGTCAAATTGGTTTGAGGGAACCTGCACCGCTACACTATAAATAGGCTCCTGAGTTCATCATTGTCTCTTATGATGGTGAGGAGAAAATCAGGGGATGCTGCATGCTCCTTTCACTGCAGGCTTTTATTTCTGTCAATGCTATTGACCAAAGCTCTGCTGATGTATTGAGAGAGCTGGTAGTAATTTGGAATTATGTTTGTGTGTGTGTGTGTGTGTGTGTGTGTGTGTGTGTGTGTGCAAATATAGATAATAGAATAAGCACTCTATTCACAGTGGACAGTGACACAAAAATGTAATTTTGACCTTGTATGCACGGACCAGAACAGACAACAGTGAATGTCACCACTCTGACCCTAGAAGTGGGGGAATTCAACTCCACAATGAATTGCTTCCTAGAATCAAACACCAAAGCAGATGAACAACCATTTAAGGCACTCAAAGACCCTGTCAACAATCTTCAGAGATAAGAAATTGACCCTAAATGGAGTAGTTATTACTATGGAAACAAACACAAACAGAACACAATAGATAAATTGTGTGAATATTTTTGGAGAGATAGACACCTGGTCCAAAGTAAAGGTAGAGGGGGATCCTTATCTGGGCAAGACTATATAACACAGAACCTTTCTACTATGAGAGGACTGTGCTGTGCCTTCTCCTATGCCAGCCCACTTCTCTCCCTTGTTTTGACTCAGTGTCATAACTCCTCCCTCTGTTCCTCCCAGTATCATAAAGTCTCCCTGGTCTCCTGTCAGTTCAGTGACTCTGCTTGAGTCATCAGTTGATATCACATAAGGGATTTCCCTTTCACCTTATTACAGGTAGGTTTGTTAATGTTTTAGGTTTAGCATTTCTGAATTTGAAGGTGGAACAGGTCAAAAATATATTTGTCAATTTTGGATATAATGACACATAATGAAGCAGATAATGTTAATGTAATGAATATGGATAAAGTTTGTTAACTTAAAAAATAGAGAAAGATGGAGAAAGGAAATACAAATTAAGTTACCATACAGAAAACTGCAACTAGCTTCTTTGAGCAAAAGAAAGATAAACAACTGCAAATAAGTGTCTTCCCCTGCTCAACTGAAAGAACAATGTAAATTGACTAACTTTAAGTTATTGAAGTAGATTTAATCACAGCTGTGTATATCATCTGAGGTCACACGTATTGGGATCGCAAATTGAAGTGTGAGGAATTTCCTGTTTATGAACAGTGTATTTTTGTGGATAAGATAATTTTATATGATGGGGTAATTTTGTGGCCCAAAAACAGTGCAATCTGATTATTCTGAATGAGGTAAACTGAATGTCCATAGTATACGTGATCAACATTAGCCACTACTTTGCATTTTACATTCAGGAATGAACAGTCCTTTAGATATGCACCCTCCATGATAAAAACGAAAGGGTAACCAAGGAATGTACTCAGGCACACTCGCCTTTAATAACTTTTATTCCATGTAGCCTTGACTTTTGCAAGTTGTGCACTAACACTGATGTGTACTCTGAAAGAAGCATGTTATACATACAGTCAATGAAAGATATTTGTCTCTATGTGCAATCAGCATGCCTTTTGGAGGAGGAAACAAGTGCGGCTGCTGCCAAAAGTCTGTGTACTTTGCTGAGGAAGTGCAGTGTGAAGGAAAGAGCTGGCATAAGTCCTGTTTTACATGCAGTAAGTATAAAAGTTCTAAGGTGTGTAAGTCATTCAATGGTCCTGGAAATTGCTTATAGCAGAAGCAAAGAATGCAGAGCATTTGGCATCAGAAAAGAGAAGGCATCATGTTTTTTTGCATTTTTTTGTTCAGACTACTCAACCCTTATTTGGTTCTAGAGAACACATGTGACAAAGTCTTAGTCTTCCTTATATGGCAAAGGAAGGTACACTTACTCCCCCCACCTCCTCTCTAGTGCAGACAAATAGTGAGCTATGCACATATTGGTGTTGCTGTTTTCCTCCTTGAAATTTGGCACCTAGTTCTGCAGTCACATAATAGAAAATGACCTTCTAAAAACTGTTCTGAACAGTTTTTGACCTGAGTCTATTTTGTTGCCACATATAATACCATTTACAGAGAAGTAAATAACTTTCTCCCACTTTTTCTGTTGTAAGTTCACTGCAAGAAGAGTTTGGACAGCACAACAGTGGCTGTGCATGTAGATGAGATCTACTGTAAATCCTGCTATGGCAAGAAATATGGTCCTAAAGGCTATGGTTTCGGAGGAGGCGCTGGCACTCTGAGTATGGACAAAGGAGAAGGACTTGGAATACAACCTGAGGTGTAAGCAAAATAGCACTTCAAAAAATACTGTATTTTTTCTACATGCACTGGTTTAAAGCATTAAAATGTTACATAATATCTTACTATTTATTATAGATTTTTATTCATTTGTTCTTGATAGACCAGGTCCTCATCGCCCTACAAATAATCAAAATACCTCGAAATTTGCCAAGAAACCAGCAAGTTCTGATGTGTGTCCTCGATGTGGGAAAGCGGTCTATGCAGCAGAGAAGGTTATGGGAGCAGGCAACGTGAGAACCATCAGTTTTGTGATAGAACCATCAGTGAGATTGGGCATTACATTGTCATTTAAATGTTGAGTGTCTTTCTCTGTCATTAGCTTTGGCATAAAAGCTGCTTTCGCTGTGCCAGTTGTGGCAAAGGTCTGGAGTCAACAACCCTTGCTGACAGAGATGGAGAGATCTTCTGTAAAGGTTTGTGTCCATTCACAATGAGTTTTGATTGATAGCTTGAATTTACTGTAGATAATAGTAGATGTTTCCATAAAGCTTTTGTAAAAATGTATTTATTATTTTTCATTTGGAAACAGGATATCAGAATATGTTTTAATATTTCATGTAGTTTTGAAGTAAAGAGTTTTCACTTCATCAATTTTATCTTTGTCTTTGTCTTCAAACTAATTTAAAGAGCAGAGGTGAAGTCAATAAACCAAACAAAAAAAGTTGTCCAAGTTCTCCAAGTTGTCCCCATCGTAGATGGCTGTGTTATTTTAAAAATATAGAGGTGTAAATAAAGCCAAATAATAAATAAAGACAAAATTGTCCCCCACAAATCCCTCCGGAAACTCCAGTTGGTCCAAAACTCTGCTGCCCGCATCATCACCAGAACCCCCTCCACTCATCACATTACCCTGTTCTCCAGCAGCTTCACTCGCTCCCGGTTCACCTCTGTATTACCTTTAAGATTCTTTTATATACTTTTAAAGCCATCCACAACCTTACCCCCCCATTTGACTGACCTTCTCCTCGTCTCCACACCCTCTCGGTCCCTCAGGTCTTCTTCCTCCCTTCACCTCTCCGTACCATCTTCACGTCTCAGCACCACGGGGGTGCAAGAAACTAAACTTCTCTCCCACCAGACCTACGCAACATTGCCTCTCTCCCCCAGTTCAAATCTAGTCTCAAAACCCACCTGTTCAAATCTGCATTCTCCCTCTGATTTTCTGATTTCTGTTGTCATTTAATTATCTGCTGTACAAATTATCTGCTGTTCAAATCTGCCTTCTCCCTTTGATTTTATTGTTGCCTTTTAATTGTCTGCTGTTTTTATTTATTTTAGTGTCTATTTATTATTTGTAAAGTGACCTTGGGTGTCCAGAAAGGCGCTGTTAAATAAAATTTATTATTATTATTAAAAGAAAATAAAAGTATGTTTACTAAGTATGGTAGTTAGTTATTTGTACATTTATACAATGATTGTAAATACCTCTTCACAAAAAAAGAATAATTTCTTCTTTTTTTTGCCACAGGTTGTTATGCAAAGAAATTTGGTCCCAAGGGATTTGGCTTTGGTCAGGGTGCAGGAGCTCTGGCTCATGCCCAGTAAAGGGTGAAGCCTTGTACAATCAAATGGAAATCATCACATCATTCAGATGCTTCAATTATTACAATTCTCTTTTGATCTGAATTTGACAGAAAAAAAACAAAAAATAGATTGGTAAGCACATGATAAATCACTGTGGTTAAAAGCATTAACATACTGTGGTTTAGATCGAACACATATATTTCATTAATTAAAGTGGTCTTTGTTTAAGAATTACATGGCAAATGACATCATAATGTATACATTATTGGTCACAAATAAATACTTTCCAAATCTGATGTAATTTTATGATTCTTATATGATTATGAAGTGTTTTAAACATTATGATTTGGTTGTGCAAACTTTTCAGAATTTATTTTTAAATTTTATTTTTGTCTTGTAATTATAATAAGAACTGTCACAACTATGGGAAGGCCAGAACAAAACACACTCCCCCATACCTTCCAACTCACATACCTGTGCTCATTCTGGGCAAAGCCCTGCGGCCTAATTTATCTTTATGGACACACCCTTTTTTACACCCTTCTCCCCCCATTTTGTGTGTACACATTTTTCTCTGCCAAATTTGCGATTTATCAAACCAAAACCTAAGGGAAGAATTGCAAAATTGCGTACATTCACACCCTTCCTGACCATGGCGTACTGCGATTTACGCCTTTTTTGAAAACAGGACGTGTTGGCAATGCCAATGATGAGTCAGTCATGTGAGTGAGAGAGCGAAGGGATAGAGGGGCAGATGAAATCAGATTACATATGATCAGTCTTATATATAAAAAAACATTTCTTCCTTGCCCTCCTGGGTGGTGCCTCCTTCCTTCAGACTCGGGTCCTCTACCAGAGTCCTGGGAGTCTGAGGGTCCTGTGCAGGATCTTAGCTGTTCCTAGGACTGCACTCTTCTGGACAGAGATCTCTGATGTGGTTCCTGGTATCTGTTGGAGCCAGCTACTAAGCTTGGGTGTTACTGCCCCTAGTGTTCCTATCACTACTGGGACCACTGTTGCCTTCAGAGCCCCACATTCTCTCTATCTCCTCCTTCAGCCCTTGGTACTTCTCCAGCTTCTCGTGTTCCTTCTTCCTGATGTTGCTATCACTTGGGATTGCTACATCTATCACCACCACTGTCTTCCAGTGTTTATCCACCAACCATGTCAGGCTGGTTGGCAACCACCATCTTGTCAGTCTGGATCTGGAACTCCCAACATCTTGCACCCTGCTGTGCTGGACTGTCTCAGGGGCATCTCCACACAGCCTGCACATGGGGTCTTGCCTGGTATGGTAGACCCTGGCCTCTATTGCTCTGGTGCTTAGGGCCTGTTCTTGTGCAGCCATGATTAGTGCCTCTGTGCTGTCTTTCAGTCCGGCCTTTGCCAGCCACTGGTATTTCTTCTCGATATCAGCCACTTCCTCAATTTGTTGGTGGTAAATTCCATGCAGGGGCTTGTCCTTCCCTGATAGCCCCTCAGGTTCCTCCTCCTTGGTGGGCTTCTGTTGCCTGAGGCATTCACTCAGCAGTGGGTCAGTGGGGGCCATCTTCTTGATGTACTCTTGGAGGCTTGTTGTTTCCTCCTGAACAGTAGTTCAGACACTTACTAGTCCTCGGCCCCCTTCCTTCCGCTTTGTGTACAGCCTCAGGACACTGGACTTAGGGTGAAACCCTCCATGCATTGTGAGGAGCTTCCTTGTTTTGATGTCAGTGGCTTGTATCTCTTCCATTGGCCAAGGTATTATGCCAGCAGGGTATCTGATTACTGGCAGGGCGTAGGTGGCCTGGATCTTATGCTTACCATTCAGCTGACTTTTCAGGACCTGCCTTAACCTCTGTAGGTATTTAGCTGTGGCTGACCTCCTAGCTGCCTCCTCATGGTTACCATTTGCCTGCAGGATCCCCAAGTATTTGTAACTGTCCTGCATATCTGTGATGTTCCCTTCAGGTAGGTCAACTCCATCAGTTGCGATCACCTTTCCTCTTCTAGATACCATCCTCCCACATTTATCTAGTCCGAATGACATCCCGATGTCTTTGCTGCCTGACCTGGAAGAATTGATCTGGTCCAGGATAGAACTGTCTATCAATGGTAGAACATCCTTCAACAGGTGTGTTGAGATGGGATCTAAAAGACACGTGGTGGTCTTGGATTTCTGAATCAGCGAAGACGCCTCAGAGAAATATATAGGGCTAAAGGAGGTTAAGGGCTCGTTGGAGAACCTGTATGTTCCCACGGTCAGCACATCTGGTGATGGTCCAGGTGTTGGGATGACCTGCTTAGCTTTCTCTCTAATGGCTAGAACTTTATGAGTGAAGAAGCTCATGAAGTCTTCACCAGTAAGGGAGAAAGGGATACATGGGTCTAAAGCAGTGTGACTCTGAGTTAATTTGGCCACGGTGCTGAAAAGGAACCTGGGGTTGCTCTTATTTTCCTCAATTAAAGAAGAATAACAGGCTGTTCTAGCCTCACGAAGGGTATTTTTGTAAACTAATAGACAGTCTTTCCAGGCTACATGATAGCTGTCTATTTTACAGGAATGCCACTTCATTTCCAGTCTTCGCCCTTTCTGCTTGAGGGTCCTGATATGTGAATTATACCAGGGGGCACACCTCCTCTGATTTACTGTTTTCTTTTTCAGGGGGGCAATAGAATCAAGTGTGATTCTCAGTGAGGTTGCTACACCTTCAGCAATAGAGTCAACCTCAGCAGGGCTAAGATCATAGTGAATGATCCCTGGGGAAACACACGGTGGTCCTGGGATTAGGCCAGGGATCACTTCCTTAAACTTAGCTACAGCATTATCTGAAAGACATCTTCTATAGTAAGACTTTGTTCTGAGCATAGAAGAATCCTTAATCATAAATGTGAAAGTGATCAAAGAATGGTCTGACAGAAGTGGGTTCTGAGGAACACTGACACATGTTCTACCTCAACACCATAAGTCAGAACTAGATCTAGGGTGTGGTTGAAGGTATGAGTTGGTTGGTTTATCTGCTGGAGGAACCCAACTGACTCAAGTAATGAAATGAAGCCATTTCTAAAGCTGTCATTTACAATGTCTACATGGATGTTAAAGTCTCTAATGATAATGACTTTGTCTGCTCTAAGTACCAAGTCGGATAAGAAGTCAGAGAACTCAGATAGGAACTCTGAATGTGGGCCAGCAGGGGGCCGATATACAACTACAAACAGAAGTAGCTTTTCTGTCTTCCGGTTCAGATGGGTGATGCCAAGAGTCAGGCTTTCAAATGAGCTGGAACTATGTTTTGGTCTAGGGTTGATTGATAACTTGGAGTGATAGATTGCTGCCACTCCCCCTCCATGACCAGTAAGATGAGGAATATGAAAATTAAGATGGGGAGGAGGAGTAGATTCGTTTAAACTAACATAATCCTCCTCCTGAAGCCAGGTCTCAGTGAGGCAAAATAAATCAATGTGATGATCCGCTATCAGGTCGTGCACTAACAGGGATTTACACAAAATAGATCTGATATTTAACAGTCCACATTTAATTGTGATGTTAGTTTCTCCAACTTGTGCTTTAGTATTAATTTTAATAAGATTATGGTGATTGACCGCTCCCCTGCTCTGTGCTTGGTGAACTCTAGGCCGTGGAACAGAGACTACCTCTATAGTGTTAACTATGTTATTATTGGTGGATGAGGGTTCTATGGAAGCAGCAGAGAGGTGTGTAAGACTACAACTCTGCATCCTGGTCTGGACCCTGGTTTGTCAGGTCACTTTGGGTCTAATAAAATCAGCCAAGTTCCTAGAAATGACTGACGCACCATCCCGTGTGGGATGGACACAGTCTCTCCTAATCAGACCAGGTTTTCCCCAAAAACTCTTCCAATTATCTATAAAGGACACCTGATTTTGGGGGCACCACCGTGACAACCAGCGACGAAGCGACGACATGCGGCTATACATTTCATCGCTGGCCAGATTGGGGAGGGGACCAGAGAATGCTACGGAGTCCGACATCTTTGTTGCGTACTTGCACACCGACTCTATGTTAATTTTGGTGAGAGGAACAATGTGGTCTTTGTCCTGGTCGTGGAACAGTGGACCAGCTCTACACCCTTAGCGGGGTTCTCGAGGGTACGTGGGAGTTTGCCCAACCAGTCCACATGTGTTTTGTGGATTTGGAGAAGCGACCATGTCCCTCGGGGAGTCCTGTGGGGTGTTCTCCGGGAGTATGGGGTGCCGGGCCCCCTGATATGGGCTGTCCGCTCCCTGTATGACCGGTGTCAGAGCCTGGTCCGCATTGCCAGCAGTAGGTCGAACTCGTTTCCGGTGAGGGTTGGACTCCGCCAGGGCTGCCCTTTGTCTCCGATTCTGTTCATAACTTTTATGGACAGAATTTCTAGGCGCAGCCGTGGTGTTGAGGGGGTCCGGTTTGGTGACCTCAGGATCGGTTCTCTGCTTTTTGCAGATGATGTGGTCCTATTGGCTTCATCAGTCGGTGACCTCCAGCTCTTGCTGGATCGGTTCGCAGCTGAGTGTGAAGCGGCCGGGATGAGAATCAACACCTCCAAATCTGAGGCCATGGTCCTCGACCGGAAAAAGGTGGAGTGTGTTCTCCGGGTCGGTGAGGGGACCCTTCCCCAAGTGGAGGAGTTTAAATACCTCGGGGTCTTGTTCACGAGTGAGGGAAGGATGGAGCGGGAGATCGACAGGCGGATCGGTGCAGCGTCTGCAGTAATGCGAACTCTGCACCGGTCCGTTGTGGTGAAGAGAGCTGAGCCGAAGGCGAAGCTCTCGATTTACCAGTCGATCTTCGTTCCTACCCTCACCTATGGTCATGAGCTTTGGGTCATGACCAAAAGAACAAGATCGCCGGTACAAGCGGCGGAAATGAGCTTCCTTCACAGGGTGGCTGGGCTCTCCCTTAGAGATAGGGTGAGAAGCTCTGCCATCCGGGAAGAGCTCGGAGTAGAGCCGCTACTCCTCCATGTCGAAAGGAGCCAAATGAGGTGGCTCGGGCATCTAGTTAGGATGCCTCCCGGGCGCCTCCCTGGTGAGGTGTTCAGGGCATGTCCCACCGGTAGGAGGCCCCCGGGAAGACCCAGGACATGCTGGAGAGACTATGTCTCTTGGCTGGCCTGGGAAGGCCTGGGGATCCCCCCAGAGGAGCTGGACGAAGTAGCTGGGGAGAGGGAAGTCTGGGCTGCTGCCCCCGCGACCCGACCTCGGATAAGCAGGAGAAAATGGATGGATGGATGGATGGATGGATGATTTTTGTGTGTTAGTTTGTGTGGGGGAGGGGTGAAGCTTGGACATATATAACTGTTGGAAAGGGGTGGGTGAAAGTAAGGCATTTTTTTTAAGTGGGTTGCAACATTGGGCCAGAGGCATAGGTGCACAGTCCCAATTTCTGTGGAAATATCCAATTAAAAGTCATATTTTACACAAAGTTGATGCTGAAGTACAGCAGTCCTGATAATTTCTAGAGTCTGACTAGATGGTGATTTGTCAGGACTGTGTATTACATTCACAACGATCAGTCACCGTGGCACTATGAAAGAAACCAGTCATCATGAAAGATGACAACATTTAAATCATTCATCAGCCATCTCTAAGTTGTAGAAATCTCTGTATGGAAACAAATGAGTTCTGAACTCCTCATAATCAGTTTGAGAGACGGAGGCAATTGCAAAATTACTGATGTCTGTGTGTGGGGTTGTGTGGGGGAGGGGTGACTCTTGGACATATATGAGTGTTGGACAGGGATGGAGGGAGGGAAAAGTGAGCAAGAGGCATAGGTTTACAGTCCCAATTTCTGTGGAAATATCCAATTAAGAGTCAAGCTTTACACAAAGTTGATGATAATGTCTAGAGCCTGATTATAGTGTAATTTATCCGGAATATTTATTGTATTCACAATGATCAGTCACTGTGGAAGTATTTAAGAAATCGGCCTCTGTAGCACTATTAAAGAAAACAATGTCCATCGTTGGTTGTTACCTGTTCAGTGGCAATAGAGTCAGAGGTCACAGCCACATCAGCATAGTCAGGATCTCTTTCACTGGCAATCTCCCTGAATAAAAGAAAATAGGTTTTCAGTCATTCATCTGTTCTTGTAAGCTGCAGAAATCTGTGTGGAAACAGGTGGGTTTTGAACTCCTCATAATCAGTTCCGGAGAGAGAGAGACTTGCTACATTACTGATTTCTGTGTGTGGGGTTGGGTGGGGGAGGGGTGACTCTTGGAACTATATGTGTGTTGGACAGGGGAAGGGGGAGATAAGGTATTTTATATAAATGGGTTGGGACAACAGGTCAGAGTTATTGAGAATTTAATTTTTAAATACCTTGCATCTCCATGGCCAATCGCTTTTTCCATAATCGTATGTGATCTCTTCCTGGTACGATGTCCTTAAGTGCAAATAAACACAGTTGGGGCTTCCTTTCCACTGCAATTAGTTGCATTTTCGAATTTGGATTGACATGATCATCATTGATTAATCTTCCTAAAGACTCATCCTCTCTAGCTGCATCCACCCTGAAATAGAATGAAAACAAAGCCTGACACACAACAGTGTATCAACAACTTTTACAAAATCACAGCCACCAGACTATTTTTTTTTACATTGACTGAGCAAGGAAATTAGATAAATCTTGTCTTACATACCACATTTGTTTCCCATTAAATCGAAATTCAAACACGAAAGCCTTTTGTGCATCATGGTATATTCCTCGCCGGTTTTGATATTCTTTTTTCCCCAATATTTTTCCCCTGTATTCAATAAGGAAGTCGCCTTTATCAAACCTCCTTTGACTGAACACACCACGCACCTAATAAAGAGAGATGATAAATCAGAACAGATCTAGTGTAATTAAAAGTCGTCACATGACCAAACATCATACAATTGTTCATTTCTCACCTTTAAATGCATTGATATATTGCACTTCAAATCCATCCTTATCTTTGCAAATAGATGAAAAATATTGTTCTTCCTCTTTTGGCTTTATTTTCATCCTCTTGGGCCTTGTTGCTGCCATTTCCTACAAAGATGTAATAATGACTGCATCACACTGTCTTCGGCAACATACTTTTATTAATGTACTACCGTTAATAAATGGGTAAATTAAATATTTGAACTGAATCATGTAATGAAAATGAACTGTTTACAATACATACAGCTCTTGCTTTTTACAGATTTTTGGAGGGTGATTTGTTTACTTTATTTTACATTGACCAATGTTCCCTACTGTCCATTACACATCACACAATATGATGTTAATAAGTGGAGTCAAATAAAAAAAATGCACGTTTCATTCTTTAATGCCTGCTAAAACCCTAGATATAAATTAAATGCACTCTAAAAAACTTGATAAAATTACTCAATTACACCAACGTGCTATGTATTGCCAAGCTAGTGCATTTTAGCGCTAGCTTTAAAGCTTAAAAGCTTTTTAAAGCTTAGCTTAGCTTTTAAAAAAGCTTAAAAAGTTGAGGCTTAGTAAAACAAACCCGAACTACACACAAATAAGCATAGTTGTACTTATTTCTAGAAGGATTTTAAAACTGTAGGTACATTAAGTAGCAGTGGCCTTACCTTTAACTTCTGCATAATTGCAAGTCTTTGAATGCCACGTGTTCATGCTGAGCCATCAGTCAAGGTCCATACCAAAATTTTTTGGAGGGGTCGCCACAGTAGAAATTCTTTTTGATTCAGTTATAGTGGTGTAGTTTGATTAATTTAGTAAAACAAAGAAGAGTTGACAACGAAATATATATCTTTCAGAGATTCAGATCAAAATGGCAGATAATTATTTCTTCCTTTAAACATATACTAAGTGGTTTTTTTTTTTTATTGAATGTCTTCATGATGTCTCCATATAAAATCCTCCTGTCCATGTTGTGAAGGGCCCCCCCCCATTCTCTCCTCCAGTGGGTCTCGTTGCTGTCACTGCTGTGGGTCTCTTGTAAAAATAAAACATCTATTCTCTTACTTTTGGCTGTTTCGTATATGCTGGCCCTCTCCTTGTTTCCCTCGCCCCGTTAATATTTAAACTTCCCACCTTAAACTTGTTCATTAGAAAAGTGAAAGTTTAAAACTACTACGAATGGCTGTTAAAACAATCAAAGAGCCCTCATTTATTAATTTCCCTTTTTACTTTTAAAATCAGTTCTTAGTCTAAAAACCTCTTGTTTGGTAAATTCCACCTCTGCTTTATTTCTAATATGATGTTTTGCAGAGGTATAAAATAACTGTTTCTCAGGGAAGTAATATTCCACCTTTACTTCCTTTGAGTTTTTTGTTTCTGCGAGAAAACTTTTAATCATTTTTGTGGTGTAAGGACCCTCATTGTTGGTTCTGGATTTCTGTGTGTGTGAGCTCGTCCCATCACACACACTCTCCACCATCACTGCTCTCACTGAGCTCTGTACCCTCCAGAACGTTCTTTGGCCGGACAGTCGGCTTGGCCTTCGCCCACTTCCACCAGTTTGTCTTTTTGTTTTGGAGGTTTTTGTGGGACAAGAGTCCGGCCAGCCTCTTGCTCCATCTCAACACTCGTCATCCACCGGGCAAACACCCTCCCCCTCCCATCCCCCTGCACCACATCAGGCCTCGTTTAAACCATCACTGAGTTTCTTGGCAAAAACATGACGTTAATATTCTTTAAAATCATTGTTTCGCACTGAAACTCTTTCTTCTCCCCCTGCCTCCCATTTATATTTAAGCTCCCAATCTTAAGCTTCTCATTAAAAGTGGGAGTAAAACCAGAGATAAAAACAGTGATGAAGCTAAAACAAACTTAAAAGGTGCATTTCCCAACAACTTTGTATTGTTTCCCTCCTAACTTTAAGTATCTTTTTAATCTCAAAACCTCCTGATCAGTAAAACCTGCCTCAGCCTTATTCTTTGTGTGGCGTCTGGCAGAAAGATAAAAAAACTGTTGTTTTGTCCTGATAGTAGTGTTCATTGTTTCACCCCTTCTGCACCTACGAGCTCGTTCCCCAAAGCCTACAGAGCAGAAGTTTAGAATCTGAAAGAGCACTGAGTCAGACACAAGTAGACTTTGAGAGAGAAAGCACTTTATTTGACAAATGGAGCACTGCATGTAATAAAAGTACAGGTTTTGCTCCATTACAGGAATTGATGCTATTAGAAGATATTAGAGAGTCTTCAGAACGTGTGATGGTTTATCCCAACAAGCGAAGATAACCACCTAGCCCGCCACTGCCGTGGCAGCGGATAAGTATGCCTTAACTCATAAACCAAATCCCCTGTGTCACTGGCTCCACTGTGAACACGTTGAATCCCTCACCAAGTTCTGCTGTTAAGTAACTATCCTCCGAAAAGAGAGACTCGTTTCTGCTGCCACAAACCTGATCACGTCATCACCAACTGCCTTGCCTGTAAACGTAAACAAGCTCAAACCAGCAAATGATGCCTCCAACCAGCAGGGTATGGGAACTTTGTTGAAGGACACCTCCTATCAGCTTTGGTACCGAACGTGCTCGACGACTGCTTGTGGGCCTTTTTTGTTTGGTGGAGCAGTTTCTATTTAGATCCAAGCAGTGGACAGTGCCCTGTGTATCCTGTGGGATACCGCCTGCTCTCAGTCGGTCATTTTATCTTCTGTGGTGCCCTTTTCTGATCAATCAGCAATGTGGATACAGCAGCATTGAATTACTTGGCGTTGAAATAGGCGGTGTGTTAAAACCTGTTCACCTGTCCATCTTGTATCCAAACTCGTTACAGGCTGTTTTTCCGTTGCTGTCTGCTCTGGTTTGCCCATCCAGGTGGTAGACTTGCTAGTTGGAAATGCATAGCCGGTGGTTAAGTAGCCCCATTTCTCGAAGTGGTAGACACTCCTCTGTTGGCTGACTGTGACTGCAAGCTTTCAACTCAGGGACCTTGTCTCTTTTCCCCACCTTCGTGACCACTCGGCTCCCAAGCACGGCTGCAGCCCAACGTGTTGACTTGTCGGACAGCGTGCTCCATGCCGGCTCTCCCCTGAGACTGCAGCGGTGGGACCGCGTGGGCGGAGTCAAGATGCCGTCGCTCCCGACGCCGTAGTTGAACAGAAGAGCAACGCCTCCCCGCCGAACACCGATCCTCTACTCCCTCTCGGTCCTCCGTGAGGACTGGAGCTGCCCAAGATGCAGACCCAACCTACGCCGATGCTCGCCACAGCGGTGAGCTGTAACTACGCTGTTAATGCCTCAGTACGCTACTTCATCGACAATGGCATCTTAATGTGGAGGTGGGTCTGAAGACTGATCCCGATGAGGGAATGGAACCTCTGTTACTCGGTTATTGTCCCTGCTGTTTACCGTTCACACATATCCTGTCAGTTGCACATGAAAGTCAATGGTCCGGTCATCTGGGTGTCACAAAAACATATCACCTCATTCTCACACACTTCTTCTCGCCAGGGTTAAAGTCCGATGTGGTGGCTCATATGCATAGCGTGTATCACCAGAGTCCCCAGGAGTCACTAGCAGAGAGGTGGCACCAACTTTAAAATGGATATTTGAAAAATACTCTCCCTAGAAAACTGAGAAAGCTTGGGACGAAGGAGTACCTTTCGTGTTGTTCGCTGCTCACGGCCGCCCAGGATTCCCTTGGGTTTAGTCCAGCGCAACTAGTTTTTCTGCCCACACCCCCGGGGTCCGGTCGAGTCTCTACTGGCTTGTCTTCCATCCTCCAACACTACTCCGTCTCGCAACGTCCCTGGGCTGTGTTGAATTCCTTGAATGCCTCCACCAGCACCAGTGCCCTTTTGCTAAACAGTCCCTTTCCTCAGGGCACCCAGAACATGAAACATCGCCCCTCCTCCTCCCATGTCTTTTAGCACCTGTTGCTGATTCAAGTACTGGTCCCTTCTTCCTGTAGCCGGTTCCGCCCTCTCCGCTAGGTTCGCTGGCCACTACGCAGGCGCATGGCACCGTCTCAGCAACACAGACTACCTCATTCAAACATCCATAACAGAAAATGCAAGACTCACGTATGTCATGGTAATGTTAAAGATGTACCACGCCCGTGATGCTCCCGTGAATCGTGCAGCCAGTGACCCCCACTAAACTTTCCATTCCGCAAAGCTCCATGGTGATAGTCACCAAGTCCTTCCCCCTTCCCTCCTGTATGACTTCAAAGTCAGCCTTCCCAAACAAATGCTCGGCGCAGCTCAAGCCCCTGGAGTTCCCCCTGCTTATTGGAGACCAAATCTGATGGAACGCGAGGTTTGTCACCGATTATCGTAAGCTACAATGCGTCACCATCGTAGCCGCACCTCTGCCTCGTATGGAGGACTGCATCGACAATTTGGGCACGGCTGGTGCAGTGTTGCTCCAGGAGGATTGCGATTTGAGTTGATCATCTCTCATCTGCTACTTCTCCAGTAAATTTAACTTGTACAACTCAAATACAGTACGATCAAACAGGGAGACCCTCGCTTTACTATTCGCACTTCAACATTTTGAAGTTTACATAGGATCCAGGAGTCTCCTGTCATCGTTTTTACAGATCATCAACCCATCTCGTTTTCTTGTCCTGGCATGTAGAACCACAGTCAACGCCTTATGTGGTGGGCATTAACCTACAACCTAGCAAAGTAAAACATAAGTGCAGTTGTGAAAATGATTGCTGGTGATTGTCCGAGGCATAACACTCTATTAGCCCTTTTTTGATTGAGAAACCCTTCTGTCAATGTGACTGTGGTTCTTTGTTTTTGCTTTTTTTTGTTTCTCATTGTTTTATATTATCTTTTTTTGTATCACCGGTTTGTGTTTTAAGGTGTGTGGTGTTACGGCCACCGGGCCGTTTGCCGCACTCCACCCACTATTGATTCATCTCTCTGTGAGATGTCACTTTGGTGTCGGTGTCCGTTGGCTGTCCTGTCAGCTCCCTGATTGGTGGACTCCGCCCCGTTCAGCCTGACCCACCTCCTAGTCCACCAATCGAGAGCTGACAATCCCAGGACAGCCGGCTATTTATGGCGTCTCACTACCAGCGTTTGGGGCCATTGAAACCATTTGACAGTACACCTTTGATTGCACAGGCCAATCTGCTCAGAAACTACTTTGAGCGGCAAAGGAGCTGAATTTTTTTTTGCACCTTTTCTTTCAGCACCTTGTTTTCAGGTTGTTTTGACTAGTAGAATTTATGTTAGACTTTAAAAGTGCTTGTTTTGTATCGTTTTATAGAATAGGCAGCAAGGTTTTTTCATTCCCGTTTTGCTTTCCTAGATGGCTCTAATTCTTTTTTAGCAGAGTCTCTTTTGTTATCCTTATTGAGTTAACAGCACTGTTTTGGCCACTCTTAGATGTAGTTTCCCACCCTCATATTTTGTGTTTAGGACAATAAAGCCCTATTTTAACCTTTACACCCCTCATCTCCCGAGGGTTTTATTATCATTGAACTCCCCTTTTCACCATCAGAGCCGGTCATAACAAGGAAGTTCTGTCAGCTCAACACAGAGAGGACACTGACCTGGACCCTTTTCTGACATAATGCTGGAGTTGACCCCACCCCGGCGTATCACGGCGCTGAGGAAATTAGAAATATGAACATGCTACAAACCTGGAAATGTAAATAAAATGTGTGCTTTTCAGCAATATCCAAATCATTCACTTTGCTCTTATTATACGAAGCAGCCGGACACCTGACTACAGGTTTGCGGAAATGTCAGTAAACATATGCCAGCCTCCCACCAGTTACTAAAAGCTCTGGTTTCAGAATCAACTTTTCTCTTGGCAACGTGAGGGTTATATTCGGCTAACGCCTGTCTTCCACAATCACTTGATTGACGTGGGAAGTGCGTGCCAAGGCAGCTGAAGTGTTTCATTATGGGATCTGTAGTTCTGTGTGCAGTAACGTGTTACCAGCGCTTCATCTCGATGGGCCATATAATGATAGTGTAAAATGATCTTGCTGGCCAGATATGATTACGACGGGCCGGATGTGGAGACGACGTTACAGGATTCCTGGAGTGTGTTCTAGTCTGCTGATGCGGATGTAAGGTGTCATTTGGTACACATGCAAATGTGATGAGCAGAGCTGGTGTGATGAACAGATATGAATGTATGTGCTTTCCGTAGGTTTGACCAGAAAGAGGTCTGAGCGATCAGTCAGTGTCTGATGGGAAATGGCTGGAGAACTCTAAGCTCCCTGTGTTTTGTTCCCACTCAAAAATAAAGAGTCTTGAAGCTGAAGAAATAAACTGGCTGAAGAGACCTCAGTGGTTGTTCTGTCATAAGCATGATGTTCATGGTCCTACTGACCCACACAGCTTTTCAAGCTCCAGTTTGGGGGATCAAAGGTCCCCACATCAAATGTCCCCTCAAGTCCCAGTTTCCGAATGAAAGGTTCCAAGATGAAAAGTTCCACATCAAATGTCCCCAGATCAAAGGTTCCAATATATGAAGGTTCCCAGATCAGAAGGTTACCACATCAAAGGATCCGGGATTTAAAGGTTCTAAGATCAAAGGTTCCAATATGAAAGTTTTCAGATCCAAAAGGTCACCAGATAAAGGTTCCTTGATCAAAGTTACCACATCAAAGTTCCATGATGAAAGCTACCCAGATCAAAAGATCCCCAGATCAAGGTTACCACATCAAAGGATCCAGTGATGAAAAATTCCCAGATTAAAGGTCCCCAGATGAAAGGTTAGGAGATCAAAGGTCCCAGAATCAAAGGTTCCTAGATCCAAAGGTTCCCAGATCAACGGGCTCACATCAAGGGTCCCGCCAAAGCAGTGGGTCGGACTGGCATCAAGCGAGGAGTTGGACTGGAGAGGGCCTCGTTCCCCTCCCCTCCCTCAACATCAGATGATCACTCAATCAATCAGTATCAATCAATCAATCACCAATCAAATCAAACTAGAATCCAGGCTGAGCACCTGCCACCATTTTAAGAATTGACACGTCCTCCGAAAACAGCCTAGCA
>CAJVRN010000144.1:0-37500 GCA_911728415.1 Lagocephalus sceleratus
CTGCTGGTGGAGGAGGAGGAGATGGAGGAGGTTGGTAGAAGGAGAGGAGGTTTCCCCCCAGTCATCCCTCTGCTCTGGTCTTCTCCAGCCTGGCAGTGATGTGAGCCTGTGCCTGCTCCAGGGTCTCCCTCTGGAGTACCTGCCCAGGCCTCTTTTAGCCCAGATGGAGGTCACCTGAAACGGACCCTCTCACTCCTGCACAGGTAGCTGGGCGAGTGGCTTCAGCTGACTCTCCAGACAGTGGGGAACCCTTAGGGCAGGGGTGTCCAAACTCTTCCGCAAAGGGCTGTGTGGCTGCAGGTTTTTGTTCCAACCAGTCAAGCACACCCAGTTTGACCAATCAGCTGTCTGAAGACTCAGATGACTTGATTAAGTGAGTCAAATCTGGTGCTGCTGCTGCTGGGTTGGAGCGAAAACTTGCAGCCACGCGGCCCTTTCGGGAACCGTTTGGACACCCCTGCCTTAGGGGCTTCTACGCCTTCAGAGAAGGCCCAGAAGAGTTCTGGACCAAAATCTTGGAGAATTAAATAAAACTCGATTATTGTTTAAAATGTTTAATTTAATACACGTTCCCTCATTGACATTGTAAAGTTAAGCCTCCAGTCTTGTGTGCCTCGGTAATGAAAGTTACTGTCCTGACAACATGTCATCCAATCAGAATCGTCTGGATCCATCCAGACCGGTGAGCTGGTCGCTGATTGGTTAGTCCGGGACTCCTGGAGCTTGTGGCTCTGGTTTCAGAGTGACGGGGACATTGACCAATCACGGCTTGAGTTGAGGTGGGCGGGACCAAACAGAGACGGTCGGCCTCTTTGAAGTGTTAATTATCCAATGAGAGAGCAGCAGAGTGTAGAGCCCATCAAACAGACACCTGAGGGCGACAGAGGAAGGACTCCTGTTGGAGCTGCAGTCGAAGGACGAACTTTATGATGGCGCCATCGCCCACTTCACGAAGAAAGATCGACGGATGGACTTAATAAGGTAGGCCTGCGTCATACACCAGCTCGGTTATTATCCACAGATTAATATTACACGGGACATGAGGTGTTTTTATGTGTTTTTATGTTCCATGTGTGCCTCAAGAGACATTTAGTCATTGTAACTTTAAAAGATAATCTTCGTATTACCAGCCGTGTGTAACTTTTGGACAATTTGAAATGGGATTTTACTTTGACGATACTCACGAATTTATTTGACTCGGTGAAATAAATAAAAATGCGTGTGTGGTTTGTGTTATTTTGCCATAATTGCCATCGTTATTTCGAGGATTGTGATAGTTAAACTTCAATTCGTCGCGCTTTTTTCCGTGATGTCGCAGATAGCTGAGGTGAAGGCCCAGATCCGTCTGCGTTTTACGAACCTCCCAAGTTTTAGCTTCGCCCTCGAATAAAAGATGTTTTATGTGGATTCACCGGTTTTATCGAGGTAGACACATTAAAGGTGGGTTTTTAATGCTGGGGGGGTTCCGCTGCGGCAATTTTAAACTTGTGTGTAATTTTAATATTAGTTGGGTACTTGGTATGTGTAATTTTAATATTAGTTGGGTACTTGGTATGTGTAATTTTAATATTAGTTGGGTACTTGGTGTGTGTAATTTTAATATTAGTTGGGTACTTGGTATGTGTAATTTTAATATTAGTTGGGTACTTGGTATGTGTAATTTCAATATTAGTTGGGTACTTGGTATGTGTAATTTTAATATTAGTTGGGTACTTGGTAGGCGGGAAGCGGTCCCTTTGAAGGCGGGAAGCGGTCCCTTTGAAGTCGCCGCACAGTCGTCACGCGCCCGGCGGCGACTTCAAAGGCTGAGGCAGAAAGCGTCGCTGTTCCAGCGGCGTCGGGGAGAGTCTCCCCCCGCCTGGGTCCGGGTCGAACCCTCGACCGGGTCAGGGTCTAACCATTTACCGGGTCAGGGTCTAACCCTCTACCGGGTCAGGGTCGAACCCTCTACCGGGTCCGGGTCAGGGTCGAACCCTCCACCTGGACCGGGTCAGGGTCTAACCCTCCACCGGGTCAGGTTCGAACCCTCCACCGGGTCAGGGTCTAACCCTCCACCGGGTCGCGGTATTCATCCGCTCGGTGCGGCGGTATTCATCCGCCCGGTGAAACGGCTGCTCGGTGCTGCGGTCCTGCTGGATCCGTCCCGACGCCAGAATCCTTCCGTCGTCTGCATCTC
Source organism: Lagocephalus sceleratus (assembly GCA_911728415.1). NCBI lineage: Eukaryota > Metazoa > Chordata > Actinopteri > Tetraodontiformes > Tetraodontidae > Lagocephalus > Lagocephalus sceleratus. Next base: position 2,177 of record CAJVRN010000144.1, read on the forward strand.
CCACCATCGCGGGTTAGGTCCACCTGTTGGTTCATGGCTCCGGTCCAATAGAAGCTTCTTCAGCTCGACAGGTAAGTTCTTCTGGAGGAACATGTTGATGTTAAAGGTGAAAGGAACAAAAAGAGCCCCGTTTGTCTGTAATTACGAGCCTCCAACGACTCAAAATTGTCCTTAATACGGGCCAATTCTTGTATACTTTATTAATGATCAGAAATGATACAATTATTGTGTTGTTGCCAATCAGGTGATGTAATTTGACCAGCAGTGGCTTGTTTTAAGATTCACTAGGATTTAACTGAAGTGAAAACACGTATTTATTTTAATTGTATTTTTGTGTTTATTAAAACTTTCATGATTGTGCCTTTTGTAAGACTTTGTTTAAGTATTGACAATAAATTCCTTATAATAACACAAAGTTAAGTTTAAAAATTCCTGTCAACCTTTCATATTCTTACAAAAATACGGTGGGCTACAGGTGGGCTTATCTACCACCAGGTTTAGTAAGTTTTCTGGGGGAACTTCTCTTGTATAATTAACAGATCATAATGCAATTATGAAAAATGTTATTTTTTTTTCTGTTTGCCTGTTCTTTGGTCCCAATTATAGTGCTAATTGTTTTTATGTACAATCCAAACTTTTAGTCTGCCCATCTTAAAGCTTTTTCTGTCTGCCTACAGTGTCTCACATTAGTTAGGGATGGGGTGTGAAACTCATTTGGGTTAGGGTGAGGTGAGAGAAAGTTAGGGTTAGGGGGTTAGGGAGAAAGGTTAATATTGGCATTGGGGTGAGAGTAAGTTAATCCTGGCGTTAGACGCCAACATTGAAGGCTGTACTCTGTGCCGCTCTTCTCCCCTCTGCTCTTCTCCCCTCCGCTCCTCTCTTTTCTCCTCCCCTGTCCCCTCTTCTCCTCTCCCCTCTTCTCTTCTAGCTATTCTATCCTCTACCTGTCCTCCCTCTCCAGGTATCCTCGCCTGGGATTCTGGGAAACCCCTTGAAACAATTTTTGATTGTAAAAGACACTATATAAACAAAGATTAATTGACAGGGTTAGGGTAAGAGAAAGTGAATCTTAGCCTCATAGACACCAAGATTGAAGGCACTGTCCATCACCCCTCTTATCCTGGGATCACCTCACCACCACTCTGTATCTGAGGGCTGAAATATGGAGTTAAAGCTAAAGTTAGGGTTAAATTATGGGCCCAGGGTTGGGATTAGAATGGGTTAAAGAGAGCCCAGGTGAGCGTTACAATGGGTTAGGGTTAAAAAGAGCCAGGGTTAGGATTAGGTTAGGGTTTGGTTTCCTCTGCTCTCCTCCGCTTCATCAGTAGACTAGTGATGCTATTTCTTGTGTATTTTTTCTGCCCCCCCTTGTGTGTTTATTTACAGGTGTCGCCACCTTCAGAGCTGCATAATGACCTCCGACCCTGCTGACCCACTCAACCGGCTGCAATTCAATATGTATTTCTGTGTATTTCTATACTCTGTGCCTCTGTTCTCCTCTCCCCTCTTCTCCCTCTCCCCTCTTCTCCCCTCTGCTCTTCTCCTCTCCTTTCCCCTCTGCTCCTCTCCACTCTTCTCTCCCCTTTGCTCCTCTCGTCTCTGCTCTGCTCCTCTCCCCTCTTGGATCGGGCGAAGTGGGTTTTCGACTCATGAGCTGCCATTTCCACTTCCTCAAAGAGGTTGGGATGCGCTCCAACTGTCTTTCCGAGTGGACTTTACCACAGGACGAGGTCTCCAACCACTCTTTCTCTGAGTAGCCAGCCTTCCCTCTATGGCTGATGAGGAGCTCCACCTCTCTTGGCCTCCTTAGTTCCTTCAGCTCCACTTCTGGGAAGAACTCTTTCAGTGTCTCTGCTTCTATCACCTTGTGCACCTTGGTGATGTCATCCAGTCTGTAGCAGACCATTTCATGGGCCCTGTCCTTGCCTGTAGGTGACTTTACCCTGACTTTGAGCAGGTATCTTCTTGTGTTCACTCTCAGTCATCCTGCCAACACCATGCAAAACTTAGGTCACACCTTCACTCCATACCCTCAGCCTTTCAGCAGCCTTATGGGTGATGTAATTTGTATCAGATGCAAGGTCCACCAAGGTTCCCACCTTCTGTCCAGCATTGGCGGTGACTTTCATCAGCATCAGGATGACAGGAAGTTCACGGGGTCCATCTCTCACCAGAAACTCAGACTTCTTTCTGTTTGCACTAGCTGTCCGTGCAACACTGTTGATAATTGCATTTCTGCATCTCTCTGCCATCTCAGGTGATAGCTCAGTCAGAAAGTTCTCCTGCTCCTCAGTAAGCTTGCTTTTCCCTCCACTGTCTTTCCTGTTGTCCTCACTGGACTTCCTGCTGGTGCAGGCTGCTGGACAGAGGAAGTAATGGTGATGAGCAGTACCATCTTTGCTGCAGGCTCTATTTCTGCACAGGTCAGTGTCCTTGCAGAGACCGTCTTCATCGCTTTGCAGTCCAAGGCATTTTTTACATGCCCCCTGCTTCTTCACAGCAGCTTTCTTTTCATTGTATTTCAGTCCTCTAAACTTTTTGCAGAAGATCTTGTCATGATACCTCCAGTCCCCACAAACACCACACACATCTTCCATACTTTTCTTTGCTGTCAGCTTGGTGGAAGCGTATCTTTTCTCTGATTTCTTGAAGCTGCTCTCTGCTTTTTCTGCTTTCTCCATAGTTTTGAGCTGCTCAAGTCTTTCAAGGACCCCTTCTTGCTTCTTCAGGAACATCAGGAGCGTTTCAAAGTGGTTTGCTGGGTTGACACCATTGCTTGGCTCTAACATGAAAATTAACCAGTCTCTTTTTACCAGATCAGGCATCTTGCTCTCTATTGTCTTGATGACCAATGGGTTCTTCAGTGCACCTGAGCGGCCCAGCTCCGTCAAATCAGTTAGGGCTTTCTCCACAGTTTGTATTATATCAATAACTTTCCTTGGCAGATTTCCCTTCACTGTAGCCATTTTCTCTAATTCCTCCAGGATCTCAATGACAATTGTAGACTTATTTCCATACCTGTTCTCCATGACTCTGAAGACCTCATCAGCCGTGCTGTAGGTTGACAGCCTGAGTTGTTTCTTTATCCCTCATCAACGCTGTCGAAGAGTTGAATTTTCTTGACTTCTGCTGATCCTGATGGTTCTTCTTGTCTTTGCAAGTTCTCCCACTCCTTTCGCCATCTGTGATAACCCCTCTTGTCTCCACTGAAGGTAGGAAGAGCTGCTGGTGTGATCCTGACTGTAGGAGTCATCATGACTACAGATGGTGCAGACTTTCCTATCTCCACGACTCTCCGCGGGTTGGCAAAGGTAGCGGTCCTCAGCTCAAGTCCGCTGCTGGCCCCTTTGAGTTGTCTGACCTGGCCATCCAGATCCTTCCTCTCCACTCCAGGGATCCATCGTTCCACACCGACATGAGCCTGATGACCTCTCGCATCCTCTTCCCCAGGAGATTTAGATGCACCTCATATCCCTCAAGGTAAGTACTCTCCACAGGTAGGTTTCCTGCTGCCTCGACACTCTTCTCTGCTGCCTGGATCGAAGATAGATGTGACTTCTTCTTGACCATACCTTCCCCACAAGTTTTTCTGGATAATGTGGCTTGCTTCCTTAACCTTTGATTCTGCCTCATCTGCAGTCCTCTTCAGATCACTCCCCAGCTGTGCTCCAAGGCCCATGTCGCTCCCTTCCTCCTCTTCTTCCTCTTTTGCCTCTTTTGCTATCTCAGCCATCAAACCAATCCTGTATTCGTCATTTGCTTCAAATACTTTCCGTACAATTAACATTTCAAATGAATTATTACATTAAATCTTCCTTACATCATCTTTATAAGTCAATAGTCTGAAAGAGTGCATCCATAATAAGTGATAAATCATAGTTAATCTGAATGTGAAAAGGACACAGAACATACCAATGGCGTCTCTGGTCTACCTGAGCACAAGTGTGGTGTGGAGCACAAACGCCGCCCAGGTGCTCCCCACTATTTAATCAGCCCGAGAAAACAAAATGGTGCCCACACTGCCCTTCATGTTCTCCAAACATAACCAGTGCCTGCACAGCCAGGGTTAGGATTAGGTCAGGGTTTGGTTTCCTCTGCTCACCTCCACTTCATCAGTAGACAGGTGATGCTATTTGTTGTGTATTTTTTCTGCCCCCCCCCCTTCTGTGTTTTACAGGTATCGCTGCCTTCAGAGCTGCATAATGACCTCCGACCCCGCTGACCCACTGAACTGGCTGCTCATTCAATATAATGTATTTCTGTACTCTGTGCCTCTGCTCCTCTCCCCTCTGCTCCTCTCCCCTCTGCTCCTCTCCCCTCCGCTCCTCTCTCTTTCTTCTCCCTTCACTTCTCCCCTCTTCTCCTCTCCCCTCTGCCCCTCTCCTTCTCTCCTCTCTTCTCCTCTCCCCACAGCTCCTCTCTCCTCTCCTACCTATTCTATTCTCTACCTATTCTATCCTCTACCTGTCCTCCCTCTCCTCTCTCTACCCATCTGTCCATCAGCAGGAGGGTCCCCCTACATGAACCTGGTCCTGCTCGAGGTTTCTTGCTGTTAAAGGGAAGTTTTTCCTTGCCACTGTTGCTTGTCTGGGGTTAGGCCCTGGGGTTCTGTAAAGCACCTTGAAACAATTTTTGATTGTAAGACGCTATATAAACAAAGATTGATTAATTGATAGGGTCAGGGGTTAGGGTGAGAGAAGGTTAATCCTAGCATCACACACACCAAGATTGAAGGGACTGTCCCTCACCCCTCTCATCCTGGGATCACCTCACTACCACTCTGTATATGAGGGCTGAAATATGGGGTTAAAGCCAAAGTTGGGGTTAAATTATGGGCCCAGGTGAGGATTAGAATGGGTTAGGGTTAAAAAAAGCCAGAGTTAGGATTAGGTTATGGTTTGGTTTCCTCTGCTCTCCTCCGCTTCATTAGTAGATTAGTGAAGCCATTTGTTGTATACCCCCCCCGCCCCTTCTGTGTTTCTTTACAGGTATCGCCGCCTTCAGAGCTGCATAATGACCTCTGACCCACTCAACTGGCTGCTGTGCCTCTCCCTTTCTATCCCCTCTGCTCCTTTCCCCTTCTCTCCTCTCCCGTCTTCTCCTTTTTTGCAGCTTTCTTCATTATATTTCAGTCCTCTAAACTTGTTGCAGAAGATCTTGTCATGATGCCTCCAGTCCCCACAAACACCACACACATCTTCCATACTTTTCTTTGCTGTCAGCTTGGTGGAAGTGTATCTTTTCTCTGATTTCTTGAAGCTGCCCTCTGCTTTTTCTGCTTTTCTCCATAGTCTTTCAAGGACCCCTTCTTGTTCTTCAGGAACATCAGTAGCATTTCAAAGTGGTTTGCTGGGTTGACACCGATGCTTGGCTCTAACATGAAAATTAACCAGTCTCTTTGTACCAGATCAGGCATCTTGCTCTCTATTGTCTTGATGACCAATGGGTTCTTCAGTGCACCTGAGCGGCCCAGCTCCGTCAAATCAGTTAGGGCTTTCTCCACACTTTGTATGATATCAATAACTTTCCTTGGCTGATTTCCCTTCACTGGAGCCATTTTCTCTAATTCCTCCAGGCTCTCAATGACAATTGTAGACCTATTTACATACCTGTTCTCCATGACTCTGAAGACCTCATCAGCCGTGCTGTAGGTTGACCGTGTGAGTTGTTTCTTTATCCCTCATCAACGCTGTTGAGGAGTTGAATTTTCTTGACCTCCGCTGATCCAGATGGTTCTCCTTGTCTCTGCAAGTTCTCCCACTCCTTTCGCCATCTGTGATAACCCCTCTTGTCTCCACTGAAGGTTGGAAGAGCTGCTGGTGTGATCCTGACTGTAGGAGTCGTCATGACTACAGATGGTGCAGACTTTCCTTCCTCCGCGACTCTCTGCGCGGTGGCAAAGGTAGCGGTCCTCAGCTCAAGTCCGCTGCTGGCTCCTTTGAGTTGTCTGACCCGGCCATCCAGATCCTCCTCCACTCCAGGGATCCATCGCTCCCACACCGACATGACCTTGATGACCTCTCGTACCTTCTTCCCCAGGAGATTTAGCTGCACCTCATATCCCTCAAGGTGAGTAGTAATAATAATAATACATTTTATTTACCAGCGCCTTTCAGAACACTCAAGGTCACTTTACAACAAGGAATAAATAACATACTAAAAATAAATAAAAACGGCAGACAATTAAACGATAAAATCAAAGGGAGAATTCAGATTTGAACAAGTGAGTTGAGACTGGATTTGAACTGGGGTAGAGAGGTGATGTTAGGTATGTCTGGTGGGAGAGAGTTCCAAAGTTTAGGGGGGCAGAGCGGCTGAAAGCTCTGCCCCCCATGGTGCTGAGACGTGAGGATGGCACGGAGAGGTGAAGGGAGGAAGAAGACCTGAGGGGATGGAGACACAGAGAAGGTCAGTCAGATAGAGGGGGGGCAAGGTTGTGGATGGCTTTGAATGTATGTAGAAGAATCTTGAAGGTAACACGGAGATGAACCGGAAGCCAGGGGAGCTGCTGGAGAACAGGGGTAATGCGATGAGTGGAGGGGGTTCTGGTGATGATGCGGGCAGCAGAGTTTTGGACCGATTGGAGTTTCCAAAGGGATTTGTGGGGGACACCGTAAAGGAGTGCATTGCAATAGTCAATACGGGAGGTGACGAGGCTGTGAACTAGGATGGCAGTAGCATGGGGGGAGAGAGAGGAGCGGAGACGATTGATATTGCGTCAGTGAAAATATGCAGACCGGGTAATGTTATTGATGTGGGATTGGAAGGAGAGTGAGTTGTCCAGGATGACACCCAGACGCTTGACCTGAGGGGAGGGGGACACCGTGGAGCTGTCAATGGTGAGGGAGAAACTGTCAGCTTTGGAAAGGGAGGATTTGGTGCCAACAACCAGAAGTTCAGTTTTGTCCCTGTTTAAATTGAGGAAGTTGATAGTGAACGAGGATTTGACTTCAGAGAGGCAGTTGGTGATGGAAGAGGGTGGGAGGGGGGAGTTGGGCTTACAGGAGAAGTAGAGCTGGGTGTCATCCTCAAAGCAGTGGATACCAAATTTATGGAAGATATTGCCAAGGGGGAGGATATAGATAATGAAAAGGAGGGGCCCAAGGACAGAGCCCTGCGGCACACCAGAAGTGACGGGGGAAGGATCCGAGGTGAAGGAATTAAGCTGAATGAAGTGAGTACGGCCGGTGAGATATGAGTGAAACCAGTGAAGGGGTGTGTGAGAGATGCCAATAGAGGAAAGACGGTTGAGGAGGATGGGGTTAGAAACAGTGTCAAAGGCCGCAGTCAGATCAAGGAGGATGAGAATAGTGAGCAAACGAGAGTCAGATGCCATGAGGAGGTTGTCTGTAATTTTTAGTAGGGCTGTCTCAGTGCTATGGCGGGGACGAAAACCAGACTGGAAAGGTTCATAAAGACTGTTTTGGGAGAGATGAGTATGGAGCTGTGATGCAACAGATTTTTCAAGGATTTTGGAGATGAAAGGGAGGTGCGAGTTGGGTCGGAGGTTATTGAAGTTGTTGGGGTCAAGGTCAGACTTCTTCAGGATAGGGCTGATGGCTGCAGATTTGAAGGAAGTGGGAACAGTTCCAGATGAAAGTGATGAGTGGATAATGGCTGAAATAAGGGGGAGCAGGGCGGGGAGACATGATTTGACCAGGGGATTGGGGAGGGGATCAAGAGGGCAGGTGGAGGGTTTGGACTTGGTGACGAGCTCGAGGATGGCTGAGGGCAGGGGGAGATCAAAGTTGGAGAATTGCAGGTCGGGTTAGAATAGGGAGAATCAGAATAGGGAAGGGGCGCAGCTGAAGAACCGAGTTGCTGATGGATATTCGAGACCTTAAGGGTGAAAAAGTTGCTATTAAAGACAGAAAAGAGGGTCTTTGTGTCCGTTGAGTTGGAGCAGATCAACCCGGAGTAATATTGCGATTTTGCATGAGAGATGGAGTCCTTATAGAGAGACAGTTGGGCCATGAACATGTCCTTGTGTATAGTGAGATGGGATTTCCTGTAGAGTCTTTCCAGCTGGCGGTTCCTTGATTTTGTGGCACGGAGGTTGGGAGTAAACCATGGAGCAGAGCGAGAGAAGAGGACAGAGCGAGATTTGACCGGAGCAAGAGAGCCGAGGATTCTGGAGAGACTGGTATTGTAGAGGGAGACAAGATCATCAGGGGAGGAGGAGGAGTCTGGAGTCAGGTCGGCGACGGAGGAGAAAAGGGAGTCCATGTTGATGTTCTTAATATTGCGGAAGAAGATGACACAAGGAGTCTTGGAGGTGGAGAGACAGAGGGAAACATTAAATGAGAGGAGGAAGTGGTCCGTGATGTGTAGGTTGTCGGCAAAGCAGTTGGAGGGGGAGAGACCTGCGCAGCAGATTAAGTCCAGAGTGGCCTTTGATGTGGAAGGGGAAGTCCGAAAACTGATGGAAGCCGAAGCTGTCGAGTAGCGAGGAGAAGTCTTTGGTGAGAGGCAGAGCAGCATTGTCCATAAGTATGTTGAAATCTCCCAGTAGAATGATGTTCGGAGAGAGTGGAGAGGTGGGAGAGAAGAGTGGAGAGTTCTATCAGGACATCGGTGTGGGGTTCAGGAGGACGGTAGACGGAGGCAATAACTGTGGGAGTGGGGCCAGAAATCAGACAGGCGAGGCATTCCAGAGACGACCACGGAGACACGGAGACTTGGACGACCTTCCACTTCTCGCGGTAGAGAATCGCGAGACCACCTCCGCGACCGGAGCCGCGAGGTTTGCAGAGGTAAACAAACCCCGGAGGAGTGCTGTCGTTCAGATGGGAGAAGTCGCCGGGTAGCTGCCAAGTCTCAGTCAGGCACATAAAAACCAGCTTACGGTCCGTAAGGAGATCCGGGAGGAGATGCCCTTTGCCCGTGAGGGAACGGATGTTCAGAAGACCGAAGCAGTTGTCGGCGGTGTCGCTGGTGAGAGAAGCATTAGCCGACCTAGCCAGGCGGGTTAACACACTGTGGTTGACAGTTCTGCAGGAGTGTCTGGGAGGGCGCCGAGCGGAGGACCAGGAGGAAATCCCCTTGGAGCCGGAGAAGAGGAAACCTCGCCGGGAACCACGGTGGATGTACCTCGGGCGACGATGGAAGGTGATGTCCGGATGGCGGGCGAGAGCCGCCGGTGGAGAGCAGGATTGCCGAGAGCGGAGCCTGAGAAGCTCTGCTGCCGAGTGTTGGAGTAATCCGTCCACAGGCAAGAGGAGGAGAAACAAGGCAGTCCAGACCAGGAGGGCCCATACGTAGACCTTACAGGCCCACATAAGGCGTGAAGGTCGGGAGTGACTCGAAGCCGAGCGGTGAGCCGACCAGAAGAGCTAAATTAGCCGAGTTACCCTGGCGCCACAGAGGGATGACGGCCGCTTTGATGGTGGTGACAGAGATGGAAAATGGAGTCCAAAAAACAAAAACCAGGAGCTGCCGTTGAGATGACTGGAAACGTAACATTAAGATTATACCGGTGAGTAGCGGCAGCAAAACGCGCCAGCGTTCACTCAACCGGAACCGGAAGCTCAATGACACCAATACTGTTATCCCTGAAAAACACCGTCGTGAGTACTCTCCACAGGGAGGTTTCCTGCTGCCTCGACACTTCTCTGCTGCCTCGACACAGATGGGAACAGAAAACACAATTAACTTTTCAAATGAATTATTACATTAAATCTTCCTTACATCATCTTTATAAGTCAATAGTCTGAAAGAGTGCATCCATAATAAGTGATAAATCATAGTTAATCTGAATGTGAAAAGGACACAGAACATACCAATGGCGTCTCTGGTCTACCTGAGCACAAGTGTGGTGTGGAGCACAAACGCCGCCCAGGTGCTCCCCACTATTTAATCAGGCACTGGTTATGTTTGGAGAACATGGAGGGCAGTGTGGGCACCATTTTGTTTTCTCGGGCTGAACAGCCAGGATTAGGATTAGGTTAGGGTTTGGTTTCCTCTGCTCTCCTCCACTTCATCAGTAGACTAGTGATGCTATTTCTTGTGTATTTTTTCTGCCCCCCCCCTTCTGTGTTTGTTTACAGGTATCTCTGTCTTAAGAGCTGCATAATGACCTCCGACCCCGCTGACCCACTCAACCCGCTGCTTATTCAATATAATGTATTTCTGTACTCTGTGCCTCCTCTCCCCTCTTGCAACATTTTGCACTTCTGAGATATTCACCTGAATGTAGAATCTCATCTCTAATGTGTATTCCATACATACATTTACTATATTTTATTATCGATGTGCCATCACATTTTGTCATATATGAAAATTTCATTTGTTAAGGAAAGTTTTGCACAAGTAATGTTGGATGATTGATGTTTTTGATTGTGTGTCGTGGAGTTAAATTCTAATCCATTTATGTATACGTGTTTGTTGAATATACATTTATACTTTTTAAATATTGTTTTCCTCGCACGTGTTAGTTCCCCATTTAACAGAAAATAGTGTTTTCTCTCTTCTCTGCTTCATCAGTAGACTAGTGATGCTATTTGGTTGTTTTCTGCCCCCCTCTTCTGTGTTTGTTTACAGGTATCTCCGTCTTCAGAGCTGCATAATGACCTCCGACCCCGCTGACCCACTCAACCGTCTGCTCATTCAATATAAGGCATTTCTCTGTGTATTTCTGTACTCTGTGCCTCCCCTCTCTCTCCCCTCTGTTCCCCTCCTCTCTTCTCCTCTCCCCTCTTCTCCACTCCCCTCATCTCCTCTCTCCTCTCCTACCTGTTCTATCTTCTACCTTTTCTATCCTCTACCTGTCCTCACTCCTCTCTACCCATCTGTCCATCAGCAGGGGGGTCCCCCTACATGAGCCTGGTCTTGCTCAAGGTTTCTTGCTGTTAAAGGGAAGTTTTTCCTTGCCACATTGGCTTGTCTGGGGTTAGGCCCTGGGGTTCTGTAAAGCACCTTGAAACAATTTTTGATTGTAAAAGATGCTTTATACAAACAAAGATTGATTAATTGATAGGGGTTGGAGTGAGAGAAAGTTAATCCTAGCATCACAGGTGCCAAGATTGAAGGCACTGTCCATCATCCCGGGATCACCTCACCACCACTCTGTATCTGACGGCTGAAATATGGGGTTAAAGCCAAAGTTAGGGTTAAATTATGGGCCCAGGGTTAGGATTAGAATGGGTTAAAGAGAGCCCAGGTGAGGGTTGGAATGGGTTAGGGTTAAAAAGAGCCAGGGTTAGGATTAGGTTAGGGTTTCCTCTCCTCCACTTCATCAGACTAGTGATGCTATTTGTTGTGTATTTTTTCTGCCCGCCCCCCTTCTGTGTTTATTTGCAGGTATCTCTGCCTTCAGAGCTGCATAATGACCTCTGACCCCGCTGACCCACTGAACCCGCTGCTTATTCAATATAATGTATTTCTGTACTCTGTGCCTCCTCTCCCCTCCTCTCACAACATTTTGCACTTCTGAGATATTCACCTGAATGTAGAATCTCATCTCTAATGTGTATTCCATACATACATTTACTATATTTTATTATTGATGTGCCCTCACATTTTGTCATATCTGAAAATTTCATTTCTTCAGGAAGGTTTTGCGCAAGTAATGTTGGATGATTGATGTTTTTGATTGTGTCGTGGAGTTAAATTCTAATCCATTTATGTATACGTGTTTGTTGAATATACATTTATACTTTTTAAATATTGTTTTCCTCGCACGTGTTATTGCCCCATTTCTTTCATAATAGTGTTTTCTCTCTTCTCTGCTTCATCAGTAGACTACTGATGCTATTTGTTGTGTATTTTTTCTGCCCCCCCCCTTGTGTGTTTGTTTACAGGTATGGCCGCCTTCAGAGCTGCATAATGACCTCCGACCCCGCTGACCCACTCAACTGGCTGCTTATTCAATATAATGTATTTCTGTGTGTATTTCTGTACACTGTGCCTCTCCTTTCCCCTCTGCTCCCCTCTCCTCCCCTCTACTACCTGTTCTATCCTCTACCTATTCTATCTTCTGCCTGTCCTCTCCTCTCTCTCTATCCATGTGTCCATCAGCAGGAGGGTCCCCCTACATGAGCCTGGTCCTGTTCAAGGTTAGGGTCACGGGTTAGGGTCAGGGCCAGGGCCAGGGTCAGGGTTAGGTATATAGTGAGTTTACCACGATGGGGAATTCCCCAAACTCGAGGTTTCTGGAGAAGGGTAAGTGCTAGAGGTCTAAAATTTGGTACACAGGTAAGTCGGGCGGTAGGATGAAGATGCTGTAAGTTTGGTCCGGATCCGACTTCCGGTTTGGGAGCTAGACCGGAAATGGACTTTATTTTGGCCATATCTCGGGCTAGGAAGGTCGTAGAAGGTCGGGGATTGGACAGGCGTGTTCCCCGTGGTCGAATTATGTCAGACGGAGGCGGTTTGCAAGGCTCTCCGAGGTCCAGATCCGGAGTTAAACGGGTTTGAACTTTCCCCATTGAAATGAATGGGCCAGCCAGCCAGCGGTTTTTGGTGAAATTTTCCAAAGTGTTTAGGGTTATGGTTTGGGAAATTCACCTACCTACAGAAATGTGTTTTAAGCACGTTTCAGGCCATTTGGAGTGGATTGGTAGTGCGTCTCAGGGACATTTTTGGGAAATCTGAGGAAATGATAGGTGGCGCTATCGAGCTAAAACTCTGGGATGGCGTTCTAGGGGCTGTTCTGAGCATCCTAGGCTTGTTTTTGTCTCGAAATTGCGCCATTTAAAAATGGTTAGGCTTAGGGTTAGGGCAGGTATATAGTGGGTTAGGGTTAGGGGAATGACGATCACTTCAGGACTCTCACTATACTGATTAGCGTCAGAATAGCTTGTATGAGAGACCCAGGCAAGGCACTGGCCGACGCATGTTAGTCCCCAGTTCACTTCCCACTTGCCAAATGGATCCGCAAAAAGAAGAGAGGAGGGAGGAGAAGAGAGCAGAGAAGGGTGGGTAGGGGTGTGTGCGTATGTACCTGTTTGGTAATGGTGTCGTTGGTGATGGTGGGTTGGGAGGCGTGAGGGTGGGATTGTGCATGTGTGGGGGGGGGGAAAGGGGAAAATTGGGGAGAGAGGAGGGAGGAGAAAAGACCAGAGAAGGGTGGGTAGGGGTGTGTGAGGGAGGGGGGTTGTTTAGGGTTGGGGTTGGGGGGGTTTTGGGGTTAGGGGAATGACATAATCACTCCAGGACTCTCACTATACTGATTAGCGTCAGCATAGCTTGTATGAGAGACCCAGGCAAGGCACTGGCCGACGCATGTTAGTCCCCAGTTCACTTCCCACTTGCCAAATGGATCCGCAAAAAGAAGAGAGGAAGGAGGAGAAGAGAGCAGAGAAGGGTGGGTAGGGGTGTGTGCGTATGTACCTATTTGGTAGTGGTGTCGTTGGTGGTGGTGATGGTGGGTTGGGAGGCGTGAGGGTGGGATTGTGCATGTGTGTGGGGGGGGAAAAAGGGAAGAATTAGGGGGAGAGGAGGGAGGAGAAAAGACCAGAGAAGGGTGGGTAGGGGTGTGTGAGGGAGGGGGGGTTTGTTTAGGGTTGGGGTTGGGGGGGGTTAGGGTTAGTGTCCGGAGTAAGGGCTAGGGCTGGGGGGTCAGGGTTAAGGTAGGTTTAGGGCTTGGGGTTAAGGCTGGGGGGGTCTAAGGTTAGGGTTAGGCTTCGGGGTTAGGGTTAGGGGTCAGGGTTAGGAGAAGGGAAAATGGGTCTCCTCCCGTAAGAAGAGACCGGAGCTCTCTCCGTCCACCCAGTAGGCCTCCCACCCCACTGGTCCCTTGGCAAGGGACGGGCCCGCTGACGGCGCTTGCCGTAGCGGACCTCTGTCCACTCCATGGTAAGTATATATTTTTTATTATTTATATATTTGTCAAGAAATAAACAACTAAAGAAGGTGTGCCAAAATGAAACAAAACAAAAAAACACGACGTTTCGGCCAAAACTAGGCCTTCATCAGGTGAATGGCACACGAAGAAGGAGTGTACTCCTCAAGAGCTGGAGTAGAAATGAGCAGGGGGCGGCGTTTCAGCCCTATTTATACTCCCCTGCCCAAAAAAACGAAAAAAAAAAAAAACGATTACAAGAAACCGAAACCGAACGGTTATTTTAAAAACATGTTTTTAACCCCTAAAAAGCAATTAAAACAATTTTTAATGGTAATTTAACCATTTTTTAACTATTTTTAACTAATTTTAACTGTTTTTAAAGACTTTTTAACTTTTTTAACTTTTTTTATATTTTTGTTTATAAACTTTTTTTATTGTTTTTAACCAATTTTTGATATTTTTGTTATTTTTTTGTTATTTTTTAAGGGATTAGGGTTAAAATAAAATTGTATTTAAAGTTACGTTAGTGGTTAGGGTTAGGGGTTAGGGGTTAGGGTTAGTGGTTAGGGGTTGTGGTTGGGGTTAGGGTTAGGGGTTGTGGTTAGGGTTAGTGGCTAGGGTCAGGGTTAGAGGTTGTGGTTAGGGTTAGGGTTAAGGTTAGGGGTTGTGGTTAGGGTTAGGGTTAGTGGCTAGGGTCAGGGTTAGAGGTTGTGGTTAGGGTTAGGGTTAGTGGCTAGGGTCAGGGTTAGGGTTAGGGGTTGTGGTTAGGGTTAGTGGCCAGGGTCAGGGTTAGGGTTTGGGGTTAGGGTTAGGCATGTAGAAAACTGAGATTAGGTGTAGGACTAGGGGTAGGGCTAAGGTCAAAAGAACGGATAGGAAATGCAAAAGGTAAGTAGCCCAAGGTAAGTAGAACTTTTTTCTTTTTTAGGTGGTGTTCCAGGTGAAAGGTAAGTCTTATGGCAAGTATAATTTTTTCATTGTATCCCTTTCTAAAGGTAAGTAATTTTTTTAATTCCTTTTTAAATTTAGACCCAATGGTTCCCTTGTTCCCAAAATAAAAATCCAAAACCTTTCCCTCTTCTTCCTTTCCCAATTTGTCCAATTTGAGTTTCTTTCCAGACCCGCTAATCTTAAATTAGATACCCCATGTTCCATAAAATGTCGAATTAAAGGTGTGCTTTCATCTTTTTTATTTTTAATTTTTCCAATATGTTGTGCTAATCGATAAGATAATTGGTTTTTAGTTTCCCCCACGTATTTTTTATCACAGATAAAACATGAAATTAAATAAACACAATTGCATGAATTCAAGTCAAATTCCCCATGAATCTTAAATAATTGTTTGTTGTTGCTCCGAACGAACTTAAAGTTTGTGAAATAAATTTGTTGTCCAGGTGTTTTTTTCTTCTGTAATGAGGGTAATTTAGCAGAAACCAACAAATCTTGTAAATTGGTATTTCGTCTATATGCCGAAATTGTCCCCAAATTTGGAATTAAATTTTCTGGTTCCAATATTTTTTCAAAATTCGTTTTCCACTTAAAGTTTAGTTTTCTGCTTGTTGATGAAAAGGTCGTAATTAGTGGAATTTTACTGTTGGAAATGTTTTCTCTTCTATTTTGAAAGTTTTTGAAACAAAATCTAAGAAACGTGCGGGTGTAACCCCTTTTCGATAGGGCTTTAAATAGAATTTTAACTGCCTCCAAAAAATCTTCTCTCCTTGTACAGATTCTGTGGAACCTTAGAAGTTGCGCCTTAACGATCCCCTTGAAGGTATGTGTTGGATGAAAGCTGTTTTTGTGCAAGAGTGCGTGAGTATCTGTTGTCTTAAAAAATACTTTTATGTCCAATTTGCCTGTTTTTGAAAATTGTGGACCCTTTGAAAATCGTGGTGTCTAAAAATTCAATTGATTCGCTATTCCTTTCTAATTTTAATTTAATTGATGGATCGTGTGAATTCAGGATGCCGAAGAATTCCTCAAATTCCTCACGAGAACCCGTCCAAATTCCCCAGATGTCGTCCAAATATCGAAGGTAAGTAAATGGTTTAATTTTGCATTTTTAAATACTTCTTGTTCCCAATTGGCCATGTATATATTTGCATAGGCAGGGGCAAACCTTTTCCCCATCGCTGTACCCTTAATTTGTAGATAAAATTTTTCATTAAAAACAAAATCATTGCGTGTTAAATTAATTGTGAGTAATTCTATTAATTCTTTGTCTGGTCTGCTTGGATCTGGGTACATTTTAAAGGCTTTTTCTACACATGAAATACCCCCCTCGATAGGTATGTTTGTGTATAAATTATCTACGTCCATAGAAAAAAAGAATGAATTTACAGGAATTTTTAAATTTTTAACCAAATCAATGAAATAATAAGTGTCTTTTACAAAAGAGGGGTGTTTCATCGAAATCGGGTTCAAATAAAAATCCAAATACTCTGCTGTACGATAGGTTTCACTCTCGCAGTCTGATACAATGGGCCTCCCCGGAGGTATTTTGAATGGAACCGTCCACGTTTTGGGATCCTTGTGGATCTTTGGAAGCAGGTAAAATCTTCTTTCTCTAGGTTGCCCCACCCCCCTAAATATTGTCTCTGTTTTGCATTGATAAATCTCCTTTTCTTTAGGGTATCGAGGATTCTACTGATCATTGGCACCGTTTCAAGGTAAATAGGTTTTTCCAATTTTTTGTAATAAATTATATCATTTAATTGTCGTTCCGCTTCAATTATGTATTGTTCTCGACTTAAAATAACAATGGCTGAACCTTTGTCCGCCGGCTTTATCACGATGCTTTTTAAACTTTTTAAATTTTTTAGAATTTTAATCTCCTCAAATGAAATGTTTGGTGTTTCTTTTATGAATTTGTAACCTTTTTTAAACATTTTTAAATCTTCATGAATTAAATTTTTGACAGGGGCCGGGAGAAGTTCCAACGGGGAGTCCAAATTGACGCATCAACAAACGGTGTAAGTTTTTTAGCAGGGGCATTTTGAAAATAAGAAGCTAGTTTAATTTTCCTATGATAATTTTGCAGGTCAAATTCCAACTGTAATTTCTGATCTTTGTCTAACGAATTGGTAGGTATGAAGGACAAACCCTTGCTCAGGAGATTTCGTTCCAGCACTGAAAGCTTAAAATTGGGTGCAAGGACCACCACATCCTGCCCCACAAGGGGCCGTTGATTGGCAGCCCCCCCCATTTCTGGGCTTACAGGGCAGAGGAGTTTAAAATGTTCAAAAAGTCCATCCAATGGTGGAACATAGCGTCTGCTGTCTCCGAGGTCCAGTGAACATCATCGTCCTCAGTATGGAACTGGGCCTCAGGCAAAGGAGGAATGTAGGAAGTATTCCTCTGGAGGTAAGCATTCAGATCCCCCAAGTTTTCCTTCTCTTCCGCAGGGAGATTGGCCGAGAAGTTGACCTGTGGGATCCAGATCTCGGCCAGGGGGAACTTCCTTTTGGCGGATCTAACTGCACCCTGAACCGTCTTCATGGTGGTCTCTTTCAGTTTGTTAGATCGCGTATTAATCCCAAAGGCAAGTACCACTTTTTCCACCATCAGGTCCTCTGGTGGGTCACATTTGTCAATTAAAGCGTGTGCGTGACGAAAGTGACTGCCTGGGTAACTTTCCATTTGCAGGTCTCGATTGAGGAAACCCGGGAATTTGGAGAGGTTGGAGTCCCCCATAATGAGCCACTTCCTTTCCACAGGTAAGTTCCAATCCGTAAGTTTCCTTTGTGTATACCTGTGACGACGGACTCTGAAGCGAGGCGATTGCGGCGAAGAGGTGCCGAAGGACTGCCGAAAAGCCTCTTCTAGGACCTGCATCTCCTCACCCTCTGAGGACGTGTCAGGTGAGAAGAGTGGCAGGGAGGTCGTCAGGGCCTGGCTTGCTTGCGCCTCCACCTGTCGAGTAGTTTGAGGGGAAGGGGTAATGACCCTTTCCTCCTCTGTTGGTTCTTCCCGCAGGGTTCCGGTTGCCGTTCGATGGACCTGGACAGTCACCAGCCTGGGGAGCTGTGGCGATGGAGTCGGCGAGGAATCTTGTGCCTCCAGGTAAGTTGGGTGATTGATGACCCTTGGAATTACTCTGGCCTCCTCCTCTGAGTCTGAGTCTGAGGAGAATTGCCAAGAGAAGGGGGGTTTGTTGATAATGGACCCCACTGTCCTCCGCCCACCCCTTCTTCTTTGTTCCAAGGGGCCGCCTTCTTGGACCAAAGTGGACTCTTCAGAAGTCCGAGGAGGCCCGTCAGGTTCCCGGAACGGAGACCAGTCCGTGATCTGGGCCTCCTCCGTCATGGTTGCCACTGACGGGTTCTGCCTCCGGACAGGGACCGCCTGGGTCTGAAAAGACACGGACCTCACCTGGGGCAGATCCTGTGCCTGGACAGAGCAGTCCACCATGGCCGGTCCCGGCGCTGGTCGTTGCCCAACCGGGTCTGTGGGTGCCAACCTGGCTGTGATGACCGCCTCCGCATGGTCAATCACGCCCTGTGGAATTCGAGGTAGGTCCCGTCTAACCCACCGGGCTGCTACCTCGAATGCCTTCCTCCAATCCCGAGTGGGCACTCCAGGCAACTCCTCCAACCTTAATTCAAGGGTGGCCTGGTAATGCCGTTCGAGGATCAGGTAGGTGTTGTACCCCCAGTTTTTGGCGTTCCCCATTATGAGGTCCACCGTCCGCTCCGTAGGGAAGGCCGGCTTGATCATTTCTGTCAAAAGGTCCACCATCCTGGAGATCATCCTCGGTTCCGGCTTCCCAGGTTTGACCGTGACGTTCTGAAGATGATGGACCGTTTTGATGACCGCTTTTATCTTGCGGATTAGGTTGCGGAGTTGGGGGTCAGCCGACTGTCTGAGGACGTCCGGGCTTGCCACCACCGGACGGCGTCTCCACTGACCTGCTTGGGGTAAGCCCCTGCGAACTATGTCCGCGAATGATTGGTTGCGGGGACCAGTGTAGCGGGTCGCCCTGACTGGGGGAGGAACTGGCCGGCTAGGAGAAGGGAAAATGGGTCTCCTCCCGTAAGAAGAGACCGGAGCTCTCTCCGTCCACCCAGTAGGCCTCCCACCCCACTGGTCCCTTGGCAAGGGACGGGCCCGCTGACGGCGCTTGCCATAACGGACCTCTGTCCACTCCATGGTAAGTAGTTTATATATATTTTTTTATATTTATATATTTATCAAAAAATGAAATAAACAACTAAGGAAGGTGTGCCAAAATTAAACAAAAAACACGACGTTTCGGCCAAAACTAGGCCTTCATCAGGTGAATGGCACACGAAGAAGGAGTGTACTCCTCAAGAGCCGGAGTAGAAATGAGCAGGGGGCGGCGTTTCAGCCCTATTTATACTCCCCTGCCCAAAAAAAACGAAAAAACAAAAAACCGATTAGAAGAAATTGAAACCGAACGGTTATTTTAAAAACATGTTTTTAACCCCTAAAAATCAATTAAAACCATTTTTAATGGTAATTTAACCATTTTTTAACTATTTTTAACTAATTTTAACTGTTTTTAAAGACTTTTTTAACTTTTTTAACTTTTTTTATATTTTTGTTTATAAACTTTTTTTTATTGTTTTTAACCAACTTTTGATATTTTTGTTATTTTTTTGTTATTTTTTTATTTTTTTGTTATTTTTTAAGGGATTAGGGTTAAAATAAAATTGTATTTACGGTTACGTTAGTGGTTAGGGTTAGGGGTTAGGGGTTAGGGTTAGTGGTTAGGGTTTGTGGTTAGGGGTTGTGGTTGGGGTTAGGGTTAGGGTTAGTAGCTAGGGTCAGGGTTAGAGGTTGTGGTTAGGGTTAGGGGTTAAGGTTAGGGGTTGTGGTTAGGGTTAGGGTTAGTGGCTAGGGTCAGGGTTAGAGGTTGTGGTTAGGGTTAGTGGCTAGGGTCAGGGTTAGGGTTATGGTTAGGGTTAGGGTTAGTGGTCAGGGTTAGGGTTTGTGGTTAGGGGTCAGGGGTTAGGGTTAGGCATGTAGAAAACTGAGATTAGGTGTAGGACTAGGGGTAGGGCTAAGGTCAAAAGAACGGATAGCAAATGCAAAAGGTAAGTAGCCCAAGGTAAGTAGAACTTTTTTCTTTTTTAGGTGGTGTTCCAGGTGAAAGGTAAGTCCTATGGCAAGTATAATTTTTTCATTGTATCCCTTTCTAAAGGTAAGTAATTTTTTTAATTCCTTTTTAAATTTAGACCCAATGGTTCCCTTGTTCCCAAAATAAAAATCCAAAACCTTTCCCTCTTCTTCCTTTCCCAATTTGTCCAATTTGAGTTTCTTTCCAGACCCGCTAATCTTAAATTTGATACCCCATGTTCCATAAAATGTCGAATTAAAGGTATGCTTTCATCTTTTTTATTTTTAATTTTTCCAATATGTTGTGCTAATCGATAAGATAATTGGTTTTTAGTTTCCCCCACGTATTTTTTATCACAGATAAAACATGAAATTAAATAAACACAATTGCATGAATTCAAGTCAAATTCCCCATGAATCTTAAATAATTGTTTGTTGTTGCTCCGAACGAACTTAAAGTTTGTGAAATAAATTTGTTGTCCAGGTGTTTTTTTTCTTCTGTAATGAGGGTAATTTAGCAGAAACCAACAAATCTTGTAAATTGGTATTTCGTCTATATGCCGAAATTGTCCCCAAATTTGGAATTAAATTTTCTGGTTCCAATATTTTTTCAAAATTCGTTTTCCACTTAAAGTTTAGTTTTCTGCTTGTTGATGAAAAGGTCGTAATTAGTGGAATTTTACTGTTGGAAATGTTTTCTCTTCTATTTTGAAAGTTTTTGAAACAAAATCTAAGAAACGTGCGGGTGTAACCCCTTTTCGATAGGGCTTTAAATAGAATTTTAACTGCCTCCAAAAAATCTTCTCTCCTTGTACAGATTCTGTGGAACCTTAGAAGTTGCGCCTTAACGATCCCCTTGAAGGTATGTGTTGGATGAAAGCTGTTTTTGTGCAAGAGTGCGTGAGTATCTGTTGTCTTAAAAAATACTTTTATGTCCAATTTGCCTGTTTTTGAAAATTGTGGACCCTTGAAAATCGTGGTGTCTAAAAATTCAATTGATTCGCTATTCCTTTCTAATTTTAATTTAATTGATGGATCGTGTGAATTCAGGATGCCGAAGAATTCCTCAAATTCCTCACGAGAACCCGTCCAAATTCCCCAGATGTCGTCCAAATATCGAAGGTAAGTAAATGGTTTAATTTTGCATTTTTTAAATACTTCTTGTTCCCAATTGGCCATGTATATATTTGCATAGGCAGGGGCAAACCTTTTCCCCATCGCTGTACCCTTAATTTGTAGATAAAATTTTTCATTAAAAACAAAATCATTGCGTGTTAAATTAATTGTGAGTAATTCTATTAATTCTTTGTCTGGTCTGCTTGGATCTGGGTACATTTTAAAGGCTTTTTCTACACATGAAATACCCCCTCGATAGGTATGTTTGTGTATAAATTATCTACGTCCATAGAAAAAAAGAATGAATTTACAGGAATTTTTAAATTTTTAACCAAATCAATGAAATAATAAGTGTCTTTTACAAAAGAGGGGTGTTTCATCGAAATCGGGTTCAAATAAAAATCCAAATACTCTGCTGTACGATAGGTTTCACTCTCGCAGTCTGATACAATGGGCCTCCCCGGAGGTATTTTGAATGGAACCGTCCACGTTTTGGGATCCTTGTGGATCTTTGGAAGCAGGTAAAATCTTCTTTCTCTAGGTTGCCCCACCCCCCTAAATATTGTCTCTGTTTTGCATTGATAAATCTCCTTTTCTTTAGGGTATCGAGGATTCTACTGATCATTGGCACCGTTTCAAGGTAAATAGGTTTTTCCAATTTTTTGTAATAAATTATATCATTTAATTGTCGTTCCGCTTCAATTATGTATTGTTCTCGACTTAAAATAACAATGGCTGAACCTTTGTCCGCCGGCTTTATCACGATGCTTTTTAAACTTTTTAAATTTTTTAGAATTTTAATCTCCTCAAATGAAATGTTTGGTGTTTCTTTTATGAATTTGTAACCTTTTTTAAACGTTTTTAAATCTTCATGAATTAAATTTTTGACAGGGGCCGGGAGAAGTTCCAACGGGGGAGTCCAAATTGACGCATCAACAAACGGTGTAAGTTTTTTAGCAGGGGCATTTTGAAAATAAGAAGCTAGTTTAATTTTCCTATGATAATTTTGCAGGTCAAATTCCAACTGTAATTTCTGATCTTTGTCTAACGAATTGGTAGGTATGAAGGACAAACCCTTGCTCAGGAGATTTCGTTCCAGCACTGAAAGCTTAAAATTGGGTGCAAGGACCACCACATCCTGCCCCACAAGGGGCCGTTGATTGGCAGCCCCCCAATTCTGGGCTTACAGGGCAGAGGAGTTTAAAATGTTCAAAAAGTCCATCCAATGGTGGAACATAGCGTCTGCTGTCTCCGAGGTCCAGTGAACATCATCGTCCTCAGTATGGAACTGGGCCTCAGGCAAAGGAGGAATGTAGGAAGTATTCCTCTGGAGGTAAGCATTCAGATCCCCCAAGTTTTCCTTCTCTTCCGCAGGGAGATTGGCCGAGAAGTTGACCTGTGGGATCCAGATCTCGGCCAGGGGGAACTTCCTTTTGGCGGATCTAACTGCACCCTGAACCGTCTTCATGGTGGTCTCTTTCAGTTTGTTAGATCGCGTATTAATCCCAAAGGCAAGTACCACTTTTTCCACCATCAGGTCCTCTGGTGGGTCACATTTGTCAATTAAAGCGTGTGCGTGACGAAAGTGACTGCCTGGGTAACTTTCCATTTGCAGGTCTCGATTGAGGAAACCCGGGAATTTGGAGAGGTTGGAGTCCCCCATAATGAGCCACTTCCTTTCCACAGGTAAGTTCCAATCCGTAAGTTTCCTTTGTGTATACCTGTGACGACGGACTCTGAAGCGAGGCGATTGCGGCGAAGAGGTGCCGAAGGACTGCCGAAAAGCCTCTTCTAGGACCTGCATCTCCTCACCCTCTGAGGACGTGTCAGGTGAGAAGAGTGGCAGGGAGGTCGTCAGGGCCTGGCTTGCTTGCGCCTCCACCTGTCGAGTAGTTTGAGGGGAAGGGGTAATGACCCTTTCCTCCTCTGTTGGTTCTTCCCGCAGGGTTCCGGTTGCCGTTCGATGGACCTGGACAGTCACCAGCCTGGGGAGCTGTGGCGATGGAGTCGGCGAGGAATCTTGTGCCTCCAGGTAAGTTGGGTGATTGATGACCCTTGGAATTACTCTGGCCTCCTCCTCTGAGTCTGAGTCTGAGGAGAATTGCCAAGAGAAGGGGGGTTTGTTGATAATGGACCCCACTGTCCTCCGCCCACCCCTTCTTCTTTGTTCCAAGGGGCCGCCTTCTTGGACCAAAGTGGACTCTTCAGAAATCCGAGGAGGCCCGTCAGGTTCCCGGAACGGAGACCAGTCCGTGATCTGGGCCTCCTCCGTCATGGTTGCCACTGACGGGTTCTGCCTCCGGACAGGGACCGCCTGGGTCTGAAAAGACACGGACCTCACCTGGGGCAGATCCTGTGCCTGGACAGAGCAGTCCACCATGGCCGGTCCCGGCGCTGGTCGTTGCCCAACCGGGTCTGTGGGTGCCAACCTGGCTGTGATGACCGCCTCCGCATGGTCAATCACGCCCTGTGGAATTCGAGGTAGGTCCCGTCTAACCCACCGGGCTGCTACCTCGAATGCCTTCCTCCAATCCCGAGTGGGCATTCCAGGCAACTCCTCCAACCTTAATTCAAGGGTGGCCTGGTAATGCCGTTCGAGGATCAGGTAGGTGTTGTACCCCCAGTTTTTGGCGTTCCCCATTATGAGGTCCACCGTCCGCTCCGTAGGGAAGGCCGGCTTGATCATTTCTGTCAAAAGGTCCACCATCCTGGAGATCATCCTCGGTTCCGGCTTCCCAGGTTTGACCGTGACGTTCTGAAGATGATGGACCGTTTTGATGACCGCTTTATCTTGCGGATTAGGTTGCGGAGTTGGGGGTCAGCCGACTGTCTGAGGACGTCCGGGCTTGCCACCACCGGACGGCGTCTCCACTGACCTGCTTGGGGTAAGCCCCTGCGAACTATGTCCGCGAATGATTGGTTGCGGGGACCAGTGTAGCGGGTCGCCCTGACTGGGGGAGGAACTGGCCGGCTAGGAGAAGGGAAAATGGGTCTCCTCCCGTAAGAAGAGACCGGAGCTCTCTCCGTCCACCCAGTAGGCCTCCCACCCCACTGGTCCCTTGGCAAGGGACGGGCCCGCTGACGGCGCTTGCCGTAGCGGACCTCTGTCCACTCCATGGTAAGTATATATATTTTTTTATTATTTATATATTTGTCAAGAAATAAACAACTAAAGAAGGTGTGCCAAAATGAAACAAAAAAAAAAACACGACGTTTCGGCCAAAACTAGGCCTTCATCAGGTGAATGGCACACGAAGAAGGAGTGTACTCCTCAAGAGCTGGAGTAGAAATGAGCAGGGGGCGGCGTTTCAGCCCTATTTATACTCCCCTGCCCAAAAAAAACGAAAAAAACAAAAAACGATTACAAGAAACCGAAACCGAACGGTTATTTTAAAAACATGTTTTTAACCCCTAAAAAGCAATTAAAACAATTTTTAATGGTAATTTAACCATTTTTTAACTATTTTTAACTAATTTTAACTGTTTTTAAAGACTTTTTTAACTTTTTTAACTTTTTTTATATTTTTGTTTATAAACTTTTTTTTATTGTTTTTAACCAATTTTTGATATTTTTGTTATTTTTTTGTTATTTTTTAAGGGATTAGGGTTAAAATAAAATTGTATTTAAAGTTACGTTAGTGGTTAGGGTTAGGGGTTAGGGGTTAGGGTTAGTGGTTAGGGGTTGTGGTTGGGGTTAGGGTTGGGGTTGTGGTTAGGGTTAGTGGCTAGGGTCAGGGTTAGAGGTTGTGGTTAGGGTTAGGGGTTAAGGTTAGGGGTTGTGGTTAGGGTTAGGGTTAGTGGCTAGGGTCAGGGTTAGAGGTTGTGGTTAGGGTTAGGGTTAGTGGCTAGGGTCAGGGTTAGGGTTAGGGGTTGTGGTTAGGGTTAGTGGCCAGGGTCAGGGTTAGGGTTTGGGGTTAGGGTTAGGCATGTAGAAAACTGAGATTAGGTGTAGGACTAGGGGTAGGGCTAAGGTCAAAAGAACGGATAGGAAATGCAAAAGGTAAGTAGCCCAAGGTAAGTAGAACTTTTTTCTTTTTTTAGGTGGTGTTCCAGGTGAAAGGTAAGTCTT
This sequence comes from Lagocephalus sceleratus, assembly GCA_911728415.1. Classification (NCBI taxonomy): domain Eukaryota; kingdom Metazoa; phylum Chordata; class Actinopteri; order Tetraodontiformes; family Tetraodontidae; genus Lagocephalus; species Lagocephalus sceleratus. The sequence continues at coordinate 27,220 of CAJVRN010000144.1, forward strand.
ATGGCAAGTATAATTTTTTCATTGTATCCCTTTCTAAAGGTAAGTAATTTTTTTAATTCCTTTTTAAATTTAGACCCAATGGTTCCCTTGTTCCCAAAATAAAAATCCAAAACCTTTCCCTCTTCTTCCTTTCCCAATTTGTCCAATTTGAGTTTCTTTCCAGACCCGCTAATCTTAAATTAGATACCCCATGTTCCATAAAATGTCGAATTAAAGGTGTGCTTTCATCTTTTTTATTTTTAATTTTTCCAATATGTTGTGCTAATCGATAAGATAATTGGTTTTTAGTTTCCCCACGTATTTTTTATCACAGATAAAACATGAAATTAAATAAACACAATTGCATGAATTCAAGTCAAATTCCCCATGAATCTTAAATAATTGTTTGTTGTTGCTCCGAACGAACTTAAAGTTTGTGAAATAAATTTGTTGTCCAGGTGTTTTTTTCTTCTGTAATGAGGGTAATTTAGCAGAAACCAACAAATCTTGTAAATTGGTATTTCGTCTATATGCCGAAATTGTCCCCAAATTTGGAATTAAATTTTCTGGTTCCAATATTTTTTCAAAATTCGTTTTCCACTTAAAGTTTAGTTTTCTGCTTGTTGATGAAAAGGTCGTAATTAGTGGAATTTTACTGTTGGAAATGTTTTCTCTTCTATTTTGAAAGTTTTTGAAACAAAATCTAAGAAACGTGCGGGTGTAACCCCTTTTCGATAGGGCTTTAAATAGAATTTTAACTGCCTCCAAAAAATCTTCTCTCCTTGTACAGATTCTGTGGAACCTTAGAAGTTGCGCCTTAACGATCCCCTTGAAGGTATGTGTTGGATGAAAGCTGTTTTTGTGCAAGAGTGCGTGAGTATCTGTTGTCTTAAAAAATACTTTTATGTCCAATTTGCCTGTTTTTGAAAATTGTGGACCTTTGAAAATCGTGGTGTCTAAAAATTCAATTGATTCGCTATTCCTTTCTAATTTTAATTTAATTGATGGATCGTGTGAATTCAGGATGCCGAAGAATTCCTCAAATTCCTCACGAGAACCCGTCCAAATTCCCAGATGTCGTCCAAATATCGAAGGTAAGTAAATGGTTTAATTTTGCATTTTTTAAATACTTCTTGTTCCCAATTGGCCATGTATATATTTGCATAGGCAGGGGCAAACCTTTTCCCCATCGCTGTACCCTTAATTTGTAGATAAAATTTTTCATTAAAAACAAAATCATTGCGTGTTAAATTAATTGTGAGTAATTCTATTAATTCTTTGTCTGGTCTGCTTGGATCTGGGTACATTTTAAAGGCTTTTTCTACACATGAAATACCCCCTCGATAGGTATGTTTGTGTATAAATTATCTACGTCCATAGAAAAAAAGAATGAATTTACAGGAATTTTTAAATTTTTAACCAAATCAATGAAATAATAAGTGTCTTTTACAAAAGAGGGGTGTTTCATCGAAATCGGGTTCAAATAAAAATCCAAATACTCTGCTGTACGATAGGTTTCACTCTCGCAGTCTGATACAATGGGCCTCCCCGGAGGTATTTTGAATGGAACCGTCCACGTTTTGGGATCCTTGTGGATCTTTGGAAGCAGGTAAAATCTTCTTTCTCTAGGTTGCCCCACCCCCCTAAATATTGTCTCTGTTTTGCATTGATAAATCTCCTTTTCTTTAGGGTATCGAGGATTCTACTGATCATTGGCACCGTTTCAAGGTAAATAGGTTTTTCCAATTTTTTGTAATAAATTATATCATTTAATTGTCGTTCCGCTTCAATTATGTATTGTTCTCGACTTAAAATAACAATGGCTGAACCTTTGTCCGCCGGCTTTATCACGATGCTTTTTAAACTTTTTAAATTTTTTAGAATTTTAATCTCCTCAAATGAAATGTTTGGTGTTTCTTTTATGAATTTGTAACCTTTTTTAAACGTTTTTAAATCTTCATGAATTAAATTTTTGACAGGGGCCGGGAGAAGTTCCAACGGGGGAGTCCAAATTGACGCATCAACAAACGGTGTAAGTTTTTTAGCAGGGGCATTTTGAAAATAAGAAGCTAGTTTAATTTTCCTATGATAATTTTGCAGGTCAAATTCCAACTGTAATTTCTGATCTTTGTCTAACGAATTGGTAGGTATGAAGGACAAACCCTTGCTCAGGAGATTTCGTTCCAGCACTGAAAGCTTAAAATTGGGTGCAAGGACCACCACATCCTGCCCCACAAGGGGCCGTTGATTGGCAGCCCCCCCCAATTCTGGGCTTACAGGGCAGAGGAGTTTAAAATGTTCAAAAAGTCCATCCAATGGTGGAACATAGCGTCTGCTGTCTCCGAGGTCCAGTGAACATCATCGTCCTCAGTATGGAACTGGGCCTCAGGCAAAGGAGGAATGTAGGAAGTATTCCTCTGGAGGTAAGCATTCAGATCCTCCAAGTTTTCCTTCTCTTCCGCAGGGAGATTGGCCGAGAAGTTGACCTGTGGGATCCAGATCTCGGCCAGGGGGAACTTCCTTTTGGCGGATCTAACTGCACCCTGAACCGTCTTCATGGTGGTCTCTTTCAGTTTGTTAGATCGCGTATTAATCCCAAAGGCAAGTACCACTTTTTCCACCATCAGGTCCTCTGGTGGGTCACATTTGTCAATTAAAGCGTGTGCGTGACGAAAGTGACTGCCTGGGTAACTTTCCATTTGCAGGTCTCGATTGAGGAAACCCGGGAATTTGGAGAGGTTGGAGTCCCCCATAATGAGCCACTTCCTTTCCACAGGTAAGTTCCAATCCGTAAGTTTCCTTTGTGTATACCTGTGACGACGGACTCTGAAGCGAGGCGATTGCGGCGAAGAGGTGCCGAAGGACTGCCGAAAAGCCTCTTCTAGGACCTGCATCTCCTCACCCTCTGAGGACGTATCAGGTGAGAAGAGTGGCAGGGAGGTCGTCAGGGCCTGGCTTGCTTGCGCCTCCACCTGTCGAGTAGTTTGAGGGGAAGGGGTAATGACCCTTTCCTCCTCTGTTGGTTCTTCCCGCAGGGTTCCGGTTGCCGTTCGATGGACCTGGACAGTCACCAGCCTGGGGAGCTGTGGCGATGGAGTCGGCGAGGAATCTTGTGCCTCCAGGTAAGTTGGGTGATTGATGACCCTTGGAATTACTCTGGCCTCCTCCTCTGAGTCTGAGTCTGAGGAGAATTGCCAAGAGAAGGGGGGTTTGTTGATAATGGACCCCACTGTCCTCCGCCCACCCCTTCTTCTTTGTTCCAAGGGGCCGCCTTCTTGGACCAAAGTGGACTCTTCAGAAATCCGAGGAGGCCCGTCAGGTTCCCGGAACGGAGACCAGTCCGTGATCTGGGCCTCCTCCGTCATGGTTGCCACTGACGGGTTCTGCCTCCGGACAGGGACCGCCTGGGTCTGGAAAAGACACGGACCTCACCTGGGGCAGATCCTGTGCCTGGACAGAGCAGTCCACCATGGCCGGTCCCGGCGCTGGTCGTTGCCCAACCGGGTCTGTGGGTGCCAACCTGGCTGTGATGACCGCCTCCGCATGGTCAATCACGCCCTGTGGAATTCGAGGTAGGTCCCGTCTAACCCACCGGGCTGCTACCTCGAATGCCTTCCTCCAATCCCGAGTGGGCATTCCAGGCAACTCCTCCAACCTTAATTCAAGGGTGGCCTGGTAATGCCGTTCGAGGATCAGGTAGGTGTTGTACCCCCAGTTTTTGGCGTTCCCCATTATGAGGTCCACCGTCCGCTCCGTAGGGAAGGCCGGTTTGATCATTTCTGTCAAAAGGTCCACCATCCTGGAGATCATCCTCGGTTCCGGCTTCCCAGGTTTGACCGTGACGTTCTGGAAGATGATGGACCGTTTTGATGACCGCTTTTATCTTGCGGATTAGGTTGCGGAGTTGGGGGTCAGCCGACTGTCTGAGGACGTCCGGGCTTGCCACCACCGGACGGCGTCTCCACTGACCTGCTTGGGGTAAGCCCCTGCGAACTATGTCCGCGAATGATTGGTTGCGGGGACCAGTGTAGCGGGTCGCCCTGACTGGGGGAGGAACTGGCCGGCTAGGAGAAGGGAAAATGGGTCTCCTCCCGTAAGAAGAGACCGGAGCTCTCTCCGTCCACCCAGTAGGCCTCCCACCCCACTGGTCCCTTGGCAAGGGACGGGCCCGCTGACGGCGCTTGCCGTAGCGGACCTCTGTCCACTCCATGGTAAGTATATATATTTTTTTATTATTTATATATTTGTCAAGAAATAAACAACTAAAGAAGGTGTGCCAAAATGAAACAAAACAAAAAAAACACGACGTTTCGGCCAAAACTAGGCCTTCATCAGGTGAATGGCACACGAAGAAGGAGTGTACTCCTCAAGAGCTGGAGTAGAAATGAGCAGGGGGCGGCGTTTCAGCCCTATTTATACTCCCCTGCCCAAAAAAACGAAAAACAAAAAAACGATTACAAGAAACCGAAACCGAACGGTTATTTTAAAAACATGTTTTTAACCCCTAAAAAGCAATTAAAACAATTTTTAATGGTAATTTAACCATTTTTTAACTATTTTTAACTAATTTTAACTGTTTTTAAAGACTTTTTAACTTTTTTAACTTTTTTTATATTTTTGTTTATAAACTTTTTTTTATTGTTTTTAACCAATTTTTGATATTTTTGTTATTTTTTTGTTATTTTTTAAGGGATTAGGGTTAAAATAAAATTGTATTTAAAGTTACGTTAGTGGTTAGGGTTAGGGGTTAGGGGTTAGGGTTAGTGGTTAGGGGTTGTGGTTGGGGTTAGGGTTAGGGGTTGTGGTTAGGGTTAGTGGCTAGGGTCAGGGTTAGAGGTTGTGGTTAGGGTTAGGGGTTAAGGTTAGGGGTTGTGGTTAGGGTTAGGGTTAGTGGCTAGGGTCAGGGTTAGAGGTTGTGGTTAGGGTTAGGGTTAGTGGCTAGGGTCAGGGTTAGGGTTAGGGGTTGTGGTTAGGGTTAGGGTTAGGGGTTGTGGTTAGGGTTAGGGTTGTGGTTAGGGTTGTGGTTAGGGTTGTGGTTGTGGTTAGGGTTAGGGTTAGGGTTGTGGTTAGGGTTGTGGTTAGGGTTGTGGTTAGGGTTAGGGTTAGGGTTAGGGTTAGGGTTAGGGTTAGGGTTAGGTATATAGTGAGTTTACCACGATGGGGAATTCCCCAAACTCGAGGTTTCTGGAGAAGGGTAAGTGCTAGAGGTCTGAAATTTGGTACACAGGTAAGTCGGGCGATAGGATGAAGATGCTGTAAGTTTGGTCCGGATCCGACGTCCGGTTTGGGAGCTAGACCGGAAATGGACTTTATTTTGGCCATATCTCGGGCTAGGAAGGTCGTAGAAGGTCGGGGATTGGACAGGCGTGTTCCCCGTGGTCGAATTATGTCAGACGGAGGCGGTTTGCAAGGCTCTCCGAGGTCCAGATCCGGAGTTAAACGGGTTTGAACTTTCCCCATTGAAATGAATGGGCCAGCCAGCCAGCCAGCGGTTTTTGGTGAAATTTTCCAAAGTGTTTAGGGTTATGGTTTGGGAAATTCACCTACCTACAGAAATGTGTTTTAAGCACGTTTCAGGCCATTTGGAGTGGATTGGTAGTGCGTCTCAGGGACATTTTTGGGAAATCTGAGGAAATGATAGGTGGCGCTATCGAGCTAAAACTCTGGGATGGCGTTCTAGGGGCTGTTCTGAGCATCCTAGGCTTGTTTTTGTCTCGAAATTGCGCCATTTAAAAATGGTTAGGGTTAGGCTTAGGGCTAGGGTTAGGGCTAGGGTTAGGGTTAGGGTTAGGGTTAGGGTTAGGCTTAGGGTTAGGGTTAGGGTTAGGGTTAGGGTTAGGTATATAGTGAGTTTACCACGATGGGGAATTCCCCAAACTCGAGGTTTCTGGAGAAGGGTAAGTGCTAGAGGTCTGAAATTTGGTACACAGGTAAGTCGGGCGATAGGATGAAGATGCTGTACGTTTGGTCCGGATCCGACTTCCGGTTTGGGAGCTAGACCGGAAATGGACTTTATTTTGGCCATATCTCGGGCTAGGAAGGTCGTAGAAGGTCGGGGATTGGACAGGCGTGTTCCCCGTGGTCGAATTATGTCAGACGGAGGCGGTTTGCAAGGCTCTCCGAGGTCCAGATCCGGAGTTAAACGGGTTTGAACTTTCCCCATTGAAATGAATGGGCCAGCCAGCCAGCGGTTTTTGGTGAAATTTTCCAAAGTGTTTAGGGTTATGGTTTGGGAAATTCACCTACCTACAGAAATGTGTTTTAAGCACGTTTCAGGCCATTTGGAGTGGATTGGTAGTGCGTCTCAGGGACATTTTTGGGAAATCTGAGGAAATGATAGGTGGCGCTATCGAGCTAAAACTCTGGGATGGCGTTCTAGGGGCTGTTCTGAGCATCCTAGGCTTGTTTTTGTCTCGAAATTGCGCCATTTAAAAATGGTTAGGGTTAGGGTTAGGGTTAGGGTTAGGGTTAGGAGGAAGGGGATTTAATCCCGACGTCACGGACGTCAAGATTGAAGGCACTGTCCATCAATCCCTCTCATCCCGGGATCACCTCGTCCCCACTCCGTATCCGAGGGCTGAAAGAAGCCCAGGTTAGGGTTAGAACAGGTTAGGGTTAAGATTCGTTTAAAGCCAAATTTAGGGTTAGGATTAGGGCCCGGGTTAGGGTTAGGGTTAGGGTTAGGGTTAGGGTTAGGGTTAGGGCCCGGGTTAGGGTTAGGTTAGGTTAGGGTTAGGGTTAGGGTTAGGGTTAGGGTTAGGGTTAGGGTTAGGGTTAGGGTTAGGGTTAGGGTTAGGGTTAGGGTTAGGGTTAGGGTTAGGGTTAGGGTTAGGGTTAGGGTTAGGGTTAGGGTTAGGTTAGGGTTAGGGTTAGGGTTAGGGTTAGGGTTAGGGTTAGGGTTAGGGTTAGGGTTAGGGTTAGGGTTAGGGTTAGGGTTAGGGTTAGGGTTAGGGTTAGGGTTAGGGTTAGGGTTAGGGTTAGGGTTAGGGTTAGGGTTAGGGTTAGGGTTAGGGTTAGGGTTAGGGTTAGGGTTAGGGTTAGGGTTAGGGTTAGGGTTAGGGTTAGGTATATAGTGAGTTTACCACGATGGGGAATTCCCCAAACTCGAGGTTTCTGGAGAAGGGTAAATGCTAGAGGTCTGAAATTTGGTACACAGGTAAGTCGGGCGATAGGATGAAGATGCTGTACGTTTGGTCCGGATCCGACTTCCGGTTTGGGAGCTAGACCGGAAATGGACTTTATTTTGGCCATATCTCGGGCTAGGAAGGTCGTAGAAGGTCGGGGATTGCACAGGCGTGTTCCCCGTGGTCGAATTATGTCAGACGGAGGCGGTTTGCAAGGCTCTCCGAGGTCCAGATCCGGAGTTAAACGGGTTTGAACTTTCCCCATTGAAATGAATGGGCCAGCCAGCCAGCCAGCGGTTTTTGGTGAAATTTTCCAAAGTGTTTAGGGTTATGGTTTGGGAAATTCACCTACCTACAGAAATGTGTTTTAAGCACGTTTCAGGCCATTTGGAGTGGATTGGTAGTGCGTCTCAGGGACATTTTTGGGAAATCTGAGGAATGATAGGTGGCGCTATCGAGCTAAAACTCTGGGATGGCGTTCTAGGGGCTGTTCTGAGCATCCTAGGCTTGTTTTTGTCTCGAAATTGCGCCATTTAAAAATGGTTAGGGTTAGGCTTAGGGCTAGGGTTAGGGCTAGGGTTAGGGCTAGGGTTAGGTTAGGTATATAGTGAGTTTACCACGATGGGGAATTAGGGTTAGGGTTAGGGTTAGGGTTAGGTATATAGTGAGTTTACCACGATGGGGAATTCCCCAAACTCGAGGTTTCTGGAGAAGGGTAAGTGCTAGAGGTCTGAAATTTGGTACACAGGTAAGTCGGGCGATAGGATGAAGATCCTGTAAGTTTGGTCCGGATCCGACTTCCGGTTTGGGAGCTAGACCGGAAATGGACTTTATTTTGGCCATATCTCGGGCTAGGGAGGGCGTAGAAGGTCGGGGATTGGACAGGCGTGTTCCCCGTGGTCGAATTATGTCAGACGGAGGCGGTTTGCAAGGCTCTCCGAGGTCCAGATCCGGAGTTAAACGGGTTTGAACTTTCCCCATTGAAATGAATGGGCCAGCCAGCCAGCGGTTTTTGGTGAAATTTTCCAAAGTGTTTAGGGTTATGGTTTGGGAAATTCACCTACCTACAGAAATGTGTTTTAAGCACGTTTCAGGCCATTTGGAGTGGATTGGTAGTGCGTCTCAGGGACATTTTTGGGAAATCTGAGGAAATGATAGGTGGCGCTATCGAGCTAAAACTCTGGGATGGCGTTCTAGGGGCTGTTCTGAGCATCCTAGGCTTGTTTTTGTCTCGAAATTGCGCCATTTAAAAATGGTTAGGGTTAGGGTTAGGGTTAGGGTTAGGGTTAGGGTTAGGTTTGGGTTAGGGTTGGGGTTCAGGGGGTCACATGTGGACTTACGGTGCACTGGCCTAATAACTTGGACTTGCCACAGCCCCCATGGACTTGTCTGGGGTAGGGGCACCAGCTGTATCTTAATGCTGTGAGGAGTTGGCGTACGGGGTGCTCCCAGGGGCTTGACCCCTGTTGTAGTTGGGCTTGTAGGGTCGAGGATGTCTCTTGGCTATCGCCGTCATCCGATGGATGGATGGGGGGGGTTTTTTATGGGACGTCGTTCAGTCCTCTAGGTGTGATGGTCCCTAGTCTCGCAATCCAGATCCTCTCTGCTCTCTTTCTCTGTCCTGTGGTCCAGTGGTCATTGGACTCGAGGCCTGATATGATGAGGTGGTCTGGAGAGTGGTGTTGGAAGTGGGTGACGAGTGGTGTTGTGAGTTGCCCCTTCCTGATGTTGCGCATGTGTTGTTGGAGCCTTATGTGTAGTGCATGTTTGGTTTCTCCTATGTAGTGTTTGTGGCAGGTGGTGCATGTAATGATATAAATGATGTTGCTGTGTGCTAGGGAGTATGTGCCTAGTGAAGGGAAGGAAAGCTTGGTGTGTGGGTTGATGAAGAATTTCCTGTTTCTATAGAATTGGTCCTCTGGTGTTGAGGGTGGTTTTCTGTGTGTTGTGAAGTTTGCTTTGACCAGGATGTTGCGTAGGTTTGGATTCTTCCTAAACGCTGAGATAACCTTATGGTTCTGGATGGTCGGGTGTGATGGTTGGGTCTTGTTGAAGTGGTCTTTGATTGTTGACAGGAGACCCAGTGTAGTGTGGGAGAAAGTGGAGACCAGTGGTAAACGGTTAGGGTTAGGGTGAGAGGAAGTTAATCCTGGCGTCATAAACGCCAAGATTGAAGGCACTGTCCATCATCCCTCTCATCCCGGGATCACCTCGCCCCCCCTCCGTGTCCGAGGGCTGGAATATGAAGTTAAAAGCAAAGTTAAGTTTAAGATATTAGTCCAGGGTTAGGATTAGAAGAGGTTAAGTAGAGCCCAGGTTAGGGTTAGAAAAGGCCAGGGTTAGAATTGGGTTAGGGTTAGGGTTAGAATTGGGTTAGGGTTAGAATTGGGTTAGGGTATATAGTGAGTTTACCACGATGGGGAATTCCCCAAACTCGAGGTTTCTGGAGAAGGGTAAGTGCTAGAGGTCTGAAATTTGGTACACAGGTAAGTCGGGCGATGGGATGAAGATTCTGTAAGTCTGGTCTGGATCGGACTTTTTGTTTGGGAGCTAGACCGGAAATGGACTTTATTTTGGCCATATCTTGGGCTAGGGTTAGAGAAGGTCGGTCAGGGTTAGGGGTAAAAAGATTTAATCTTGGCGTCGTAGGGTTAGGGTTAGGGTAGGGTTAGGGTTAGGTATATAGTGAGTTAGGGTTAGGGTTAGGTATATAGTGAGTTTACCACGGTTAGGGTTAGGGTTAGGGAGAGAAATAGGTCTCCAACTCCTCCTAGGAGGGGTGGAAATGGCGCTGTCCATCCTCCTGGTGTCTCCCCGGAACTGGTCCCGCCGCTGGCTGGGCCTCTGACGGCGGTTGCCGTAGCGAACCACCGTCCAACGTCCGTCATCCATGGGTAAGTCTCTTTTAAATTGTTGTTTTAATTATTTATGTATTTATAGTTTTAAGAATGTATTTATCTATGTATTTATCAATGTATTTATTTAATTATTCATGATATTTATCAAAAATAATGAAATGAAAAACTGGACCAAAAGTCCTTTTTAAAAAAACGAAATTGTCTTCTCCAAAATATATTTTTATTTCCCAAAGACAAAGTAAAATTACAATTTGCAATCAAATAAACAGAAAAAAATATAAACAATAAAGAAAAGGTGCCCCTCGCGACGTTTCGGCCCT